>JANKKB010029940.1:4222-36340 GCA_026225775.1 Bursera palmeri | reverse complement strand
AAAAAAAAAAAAACCCAAAAAAAAAAAAAAAAAAAAAAAAAAAAAAAAAAAAAAAAAAAAAAAAAAGCAAGAAAAGAACCAGAACGGGATTATCCATTTCTATGTCGGCTTATGTTGCTCCAAGTAGCCAAACAGACGCTGGATAGCGGTCACTGTCTCTACTTTCGTAGCAGAGACTCGTAACACCAAATCCGACGACGTTTTCAATATTTCGCCTTACCTCCATTGTTTCTTCTCCGGCATTTACCAATCAAAGGTATAAACCCTAGTCTTTACAGTTGCATGTATATGTGTGCAGACACTAACAATTTTCATGAATGATAAAAAACTTACGTTTGTTTACCGAGAAAATGTTGGAAAATTGTTTCCATAAACGTGGTCTGCTGATTTTCTTTTCTTTTTTCCTTTTTCGGAAAATTTTGAATAGTTTATTCTTTTAAATTTGTCTACAACGTAAAGGGTAGAGTTTTAGGTTAGATGTAGAGTTATCTTTTATTTATTAACTAAATTTTGGTTTATGTACAACTATGAATGGTCAGGATCTTTGACATAAATTCTTAAAGTTCATCTAGTTTTCCAGGGTTCACAGAATGCTCAGTTAAAAATATCAAATTCTACCTGTTTGACTTAAAATTTTAACCATCAGACTGCAATATATGAATGATTGCAAATTCATGTCCTGCTTTTAAGTCTAAGAGTTCGGCAATATGGAAGAGAAGTAGTTGGAAGAAAGTTACTTGATATTTGTTGCGTTAATGTTCTTAGAAATTTGTTGGCATGTGCTCTATCAGATGCTGCCATTCGGAAAACTCTATGGTCATGAATTATGATGACATGCCCAATTTTGTAGGAGAAGGAATGGGAAGCCAAAACCCTACAATAGGTGATCGGACGAGGATGAGTTGGACGGCAGCGATGGAACAGTATTTTATTGATCTTATGTTAGATCAGCTGCATAGGGGGAATAGATTGGGGCATACATTCAATAAACAAGCTTGGACTGATATGATGACCTTGTTCAATTCAAAATTTGGGACTAAATGTGATAGAGATACCTTGAAAAGTCATTACTCTATTTTGTGGAAGCAATATAATGATGTAAAGAATCTTCTTGAGCAGAATGGATTTTATTGGGATGATACACATAAAATGGTTATAGCAGATGGGCATGTCTGGGATGCTTATATCAAGGTTGGTTAACTATATTTAAATTATTGTTTATTACCTGCTTTCATTGTCAAAGTAATTTGGTATTGCATATGCAGGCTAATCCTGATGTGCGAGCTTTCAGAAATAGAGCTTTAATGTACTTTGATGATTTGTGCTTGATCTATGGATATACGCAAGCAGATGGAAGATACAGCCGTTCAAGTCATGATATAGACTTGGATGATGATGTTCAAGTAATGCATACTGGTTAGTTTTATTTCAGTTTGAGGACCTAAATTTAGGTTGCATTCGTCATTATATTGAGAAGAATCATATGGCATTTGGTATATAATTAGCCAATTTGGGTGGTGCATATGAATGTTTGGGAAAAACTGGATTTTTTAAGGTGATTAAACATGCCGTAACACTTATTACTTATTAGCAAACCCCACTGTGCTCATAGTTGATTACGAAATTGATGAAATTTTATCCTTGCTAGAAGTTTGTAACCTGGAATCTTCTGTTGTCTTTATCACTCTAAAGACATTTAAGTCACTTTTCTCCAAAACATGGCGTCATTCTTTATTTCTCCAGAGGTGATTTTAATGTCTTTATAATCAAGAAATTAATGTTAGAACATAAAGTTCTTTGGAACAAACTGCAGTAAGAATGAGTTGGATTGTGTTCAGTCTCTAGCCAGTGATATTATTTGCATATTTCATTAAGAATTACATGTTTGTCATAAATACTTATACAAGGTACTTTCTCAATTTCAGGTGTTGAAATAGGCAGCAACATTGCTCCAGAAACTCATGAACCTACAAAAAGAACTGAATGGACACCAGCCATGGATCGATATTTTGTTGAACTTATGTTGGATCAACTGAGGAGGGCCAATAAAAGAAAAAACACATTTACCAAACGAGCATGGAAAGATATGCTTGTCTTGTTCAATAAAAAATTTTGTTCGCAGTATCGCAAGAGGTTTCTGAAGCACCGATATAAGAAATTGTTCAAGTATTATGCTGATGTAAGGACTCTACTCAATCAAAAAGGATTTTCATGGGATGAGAAGCAACAGATGATAGTTGCTGATGATATTATTTGGGATAAGTATACCAAGGTATATTACTGTTCCATTTGATTTGTAAGTTTATGCTTGTTAAATTTTTTTTTAATCTTATCGTGTGAATATTGTGGATGTAGGCACATCCTCATGCATGTTCATACAGAAAGAAGATTTTGCTGAACTATCAAGATTTGAGCTTGATATTCGCGAATGCCGGCAAAGATGGAGTGTCAGTTCATATGCGCCAAGATAGAGTTCTTAAGGACAACATGTTTCAATTTAATACAGGTAGAGATTTGTTTTTATATCAGCAAGTTTGATTTTGGGGAATTTGGATTGTATTGTGGCTTTCAATTGTTTGATAAAGTCCATAAATAATGATCATCAGCCACATGACGCATAATAGTTGGGGTGCTTCTTGCAATCTATATTTGAAACCCTGGTGTCGATGAACTAATGGTTACATTGACAAATGAGTTCACTGCACATGTAGGTGAAGAGAAGGATGACTATTCCTCTGCTGAAAGTGACAGTCTGAGGACACATTGGACACCACCAATGGATCGTTATCTTGTTAACTTGTTGCTAGACCAGGCTTTAAGAGGGAATAAAATTGGTCTTGCATTCATAAGTGAGGCTTGGATGGAAATGGTCAAAATTTTCAATATTCAATTTGGATCTCAGTATGATGTAGATGCTTTGAAGAATCGCTACAAAATATTGAGAAAGCAGTATAATGACGTAAATTTTCTTCTAGAACAGAGTGGCTTTTATTGGGATGATATGCGAGAAATGGTAACTGCTGAAGAGTATGTTTGGGATTCTTGTATCAAGGTGGATTGCCATAGACCTAAATTCTTGTGTTTGAGATATTTCTTATTGTTTCGCTTACATATAATTTATGCAGGCATATCCTGATGCTCAATTCTACAGAAATAAATCTGTGCCAAGCTATCACAAGCTATGTGTTATATATGGCCAAGAAAGTATTAATGCAAGGTCCAGCGGTGTGGTTCCCAGTTTAGATATAGGAAGCTCAGACCCGGATTTGATGATTGGTATGTTTCTTGTTTCAGACTTGAAGATTAGGGTATGATATTCTGTGCCGGATGGTTCAAAGAATATTGCTTCAAGTTGTGACATGGGCAGGTAAAAGATATGAGTACAAGTGCCTTGTGGAGCAAGCTTGAATTAAGGCGATGATGTATTTTACTTCATGTAATGTTACTGCTAGGACTATTGTAGCTGATTTAAACTTCATTTAGATCATTTATGTCTTCTTAACTTCCTTACCAGTTTTTGGAAAACTCTTCAAATATTTTGGATGTCCTGAATTTATCTGGCTTAGATTTTGACATGTGACCATCTTACTATGTTGCTTTCAGTTTTTGAATCTCAATCCTTTCGAGGATTGTGGAATCTAAGTTTTAGTAATGTAATATTTGTCTTCTTCTGTTTCTTACTCAGTTTCAATGATGAAAAATTAAGGGAATATACAATAGTACTCCACATTCTCTTCAATTTTCCAGTAGAAACTGTGGGGTGTACACTTTTTTCTGCTATCCAAATTCAAATCACTGAGCACAATATAATTCCTTACCTAAATCTTCACCTTGTTCAGTGTGGATGTTAAGCAGGATAAAAAAAATTTATTTAGTTTCTTAGGCAAAGCCACTACTTGTGTTACCCCAGAAAGGAGGAAACAACTTTGGTTTCTCATACTGATGCAAGTGTGGAATCGTTATTTGTCAAAATTCTACTGATTCTCATAATACTTTACAATATTCCTTTGTAGGAGAAGACCTCCAATTCCATTCAGACAGAGATTTTTTGGGGACAGATTGGACGCCGTTGATGGATCGTCATCTTATTGACCTCATGTTAGAGCATGTACAGCAAGGTAATAGGATTGGTTACACTTTCAACAATGAAGCATGGATAGATATGGCTGTGTCATTTGTTGAAAGATTTGGATTACAGTATGACAAAGATCTTTTGAAGATTCATCATAAGAGTTTAGGAAAGCAATACTATGATATAAAAAATATTCTAGAACACAGAGGCTTTTCTTGGGATGAAAAACGACAGATGGTCACAGCATATGGTGATGTTTGGGATGCTTATATCAAGGTAACACTACTTACTTGTTTACGCTAACTTGTCTTCCCTACCGCAAAGCACTAACATGTGGTACATGTAGGAACACCCAAATGCAAAATCATACAAAATGAAACGCATGCCAAATTATAATGATTTGTGCTTGATCTATGGGAATTCAACTTCTAATGGAAGGGGCAACCCAGCAAGTCGAGATCTTGGTTGTAATGGTCATGGTGAGTTTTCGTTGTTTGGAACTTAATAGCACTTTGAATTTTTTAAAGGATTTTTCCCTGCTACTTTAGCTAACAATTTGGACTCTGTCCAGTGATGCTTTTGTAAGATGACCATGCTCACAGTGAATGAGTTTGCTATCATATTTTGGATGAAATATGTCATATCAGGCATCTATAAAATTCTATAATGTGATTTGTCTATATTATTCTTAGTAAGCATTAGACAGATAACCCTTTTTTCTTAACATGTATTTCAAATTTGTTATAGGAGCCAAACCTAACAATGGCTATTACTGGAGCACTGATTGGACACCACCAATGGACCGTTATTTCATTGATCTAATGTTAGAGCAAGTTTGTCATGGGGGTATGATGAATCAGAACTTCAGAAAACTAGCCTGGGCTGACATGGTTGCAAAGTTTAGAGTGGAGTTTGGATCTCAATATAATAAAGATGTCTTAAAGAGTCGTTTTATGAGCTTGAAGAAGCGATTTAATGACATGAAAGTTTTACTTGAGCAAAGTGGATTTGTTTGGGATGAAACACGTCAAATGATACTTGCTGATCATGATTTCTGGGATGTTTATGTCAAGGTGCTTTTTAAATTCTCTGGTGAATAGAACCTTTTAAGTTTAAGTAGCTCACATATGGTATATGCAGGAGTGCCCTGATGCATGGCCATATCGCAATAGACCCCTCCCAAATTACAATGATTTGTTCTTGATATATGGAAACACCAATACTGATGCTGCACAAAACTCTTTTAGTCACTCTATGGAAACTGAGGGCTATGCTATGGGAGAAGAAATTGGTTTGTTTTTCTGTCTTTCTGCACTTTTTTACTATGCATTGACATGATTGTTACCATCAAGTTTCGATTCAAGGAAGGTTGTTACTACTGGCCAGAAAATGAACTAGGGAAATCTTTGACAAGTGAAAGAAAAAAGAAAAATAAGGCCAATTTCTTGGTGTACTCTGATTGCACATGGTATTAGTGCAGTTACTAATATCATTGATTTTTTTTTTTTTTTTGGGTTCATCTTGGGAAACTAGCATTATTGGGGTTAATAAATTCTGATTGGATTTTTCTTTACTCAGATTTATGCCAAATAGATTTACCATATTAATGGTTGTGTTGAATTTGTTGGTGTAGAGGATGATCAATCCCCTAATGACAGTGGTCTTCCAAGTATTTATTGGACAAAGGCAATGGAAAGATACTTAATCGACCTTATGTTAGAGCAGGTGAATAGAGGGAATAAGATCGGTCGCAGATTCAGTGATCAAGCTTGGGCATGGATGACGGCATCATTTAATGAGAAATTTGGACTTATTTGTGGCAAGGAGGTACTGGAAGAACGATATCTTAGCTTGATGGATGAATGTAGCAACATCTCAGACCTTCTCAGCGAGAATGGCTATAATTGGGATAACATTCAGCAAACATCAATTGCTGATGATGATTTTTGGGAAGCTCATATCAAGGTGCATTTCCTTCTCAAACCATCATTTTTATTTTCTGGTCATTGGTCACTGCAACCACAGCATGGCACATTGGAGGTTGAAATCATTTTCCATTAAATATTAAAAAGAGAAAAAGAAAAAAGAGAGAGCAAAGGATGGTACTATGATAGTGGTTAATTGATTATAAACAATTGTTGTACTCTTAGCAGGCATTGATAGATGTATAACCAGATGACAAATACATTCATAACCGTATATTGTTCATTATTGATCTTGACGAGAATTCATACATATTGTTTTGCAGGAGCACCTGGATGCAATCGCAGACGAAGAGACAAGCTTTGGTAATTACAATGATTTGTGCATGATTTATGGTAGCAAAAGTACTGATAGGAAATTAAGTAGTGTGGCTGTCAAAATTGAGAATGAGGATAATATCTTCAGAGATTTGCAAACTCCAGCTGCAGAGTTTGATTTATCTGATCGGAAGAAAAAGCGGAAATCTGCAATCTCATCATGGTCTTGTTCTAGAAAAGTTCAAAGACCCATCAAGGAGGAGATACAAGGAGCGGTTGATAAAATTCCAGGTTTGGTGAAGAAGACATGGGCAGGTAACAGAGAGAACATAGAGTTCAACTCAATTGAAATTATTGTCGATGCTCTTCAAGCCGTACCAGGCATGGATGATGAGCTCTTCTTGGAAGCCTGTGAACTTCTAGAAGATGAGAAGAAGGCTAAGATGTTCATAGAAATGGATGTTAGTCAACGGAGGAGATGGTTACTAAGAAAGCTCCGCAGGTAGCACATGCTTGGCCTTGTAGAGTTCGTAATATAATTTTGTCTCACGAAGCAGCTTTTCAAAATGTAAAATTTATTCAAATGTTAATTCACAAGAGCTCTCCAATCTACATGGGGCATTATGCAGAGGAAAGGGAAGGGAAACTGATTTCGAGATTTTAAACTTCAAACACTCTGAGAACTGAAAGTGGTCGATAATGTCATCTGAAAGGGTGAATTAAATACATGAAATTACTAATCCTAGATTGATCTTGACGAACATAAAGTGGCTCTTCTCCACCGACTTTAAATTTATGATAACCCTCACTGATATTTATAGGGATTATGTACATGACTAGAATTTATTTGATCTAAATAGATAGACAATTATGATCAATAAAGTAATGCGAGAAAAATTATGATAAGATTATTATCGAATTTAAGTATTTGTGTCTAAATTATTCTTTACAAAATAACAAGTTATCCGATTAACTAGCATTTTTTTTAAAAATTATTTATTTATAATTTTTAACCCCAGTTTGATCCTGGTTGGCAAAACGCGTTATTATGCTTCAAAATAGAATCTTGAAAGCAGAGGGAACGGTACAATGGCAGGGGAACAAAACTTTCACACACTCACTGTTCATAAACCAAACTAAACTGAAGTTACTGAACAATAAAGATCTCAAACACAGATAATCAACATAAGATCCCAAACATCAATTCAATCGAACACAAGCACAATCTTTCCATGGCATGGCCTTTTCCTTCTCTTACTTCCTCAAAATATCCTCTCTCTGCTTAACCCTCCTCTCCATTCTCCTCTTCTTCCTCATCAAGCCCCCATCCCGTCAAATCCCGCGCAGATCACTCTTGCCCGTCACCTGTTCGACCCTCCAACTCCACGCTTCCGATGGCCTTTTCAACTACTTCTACCTGCACGTGTGCTTTTTCGATCAAAACCCATTTCTTTCCATTTCTCTCCTTTCTTTTCTTTCCCTCCTTTTCTTCTACATTCTCATCAAAACTGCTCAGTCCCACTTCTCCTTAGTCACCACCAAGCTTTCCACTCTCTTGAATCTTTCCCCCAGCATGGCAGCGGTAACGCTTTTGGCACTCGGTAACGGTTCTCCCGACATTTTCTCTTCTGTCGTGGCACTTCGTGGCGGCCACTACCGAACTGGATTTGGCGCGATACTGTCTGCTGGCGCTTTTGTGTCGGCTTTTGTTGTTGGGTTTGTCGCCATTCATGCGGCGCCGTTTAGTGTCGACGCTGGGTGTTTTGTGAGGGACGTCGGGTTCTATTTAATGGCGGCTATGTTCTTGTTTTATGTTTACTTGAGTGGGGAGATATTTGTGTGGCAAGCTATTGGGTTTGTTGTGTTTTATGCGTTCTTCGTCGGGATTGTGTTTTGGATGGATTTAGGAATGAGTAGAGTTGAAAAGAAGGGCGAAGTGGAAATGGGTTATGCGGGTTCGGATTGCGAGGTTGGTGAGCTAAAGGTTTTGGAGGAGAGGCAGATAAAGGAAGGTTTTGGATTTGCTCAAGTTTATGGAATGGTAAGTTCTGTTTGAGATTCTGATGGTGTTGTTTTTATTCTTTTATTTATTTTGGTGGGTTCTGTCTAGTGTTGTAGTTAATGTTATGAATGTAAGTGGAATTAAGTTATACTGTGTCAATTGTGAAGTAACTTTGTGGACGTAAATCTGAATGACGTTATTTGGTTTGTGATCAAAATTTTATACCTTTAACTGTGTGTTTTCTTGAATGTTAATAGTTATAATATAAAGCGTAACTTATCAATTGTTAATGAGATGAAATGTGGGTATCTCTGTCAGTTTGGTTGTTATGTAGTTGAAAATACTTATCACTTTGATTAGTGTTTAAGAGCAACCTTGAGGAGCCCTTCACTTGATTATTAGGAATATGACTTTCCTTGTTCTCTTGTGTTTAATTGAAGTAGTTTCTATGTTGGGAGCTATGACTGGTATACTGGATAAATGCAAGTTTGGTTGGAGTCCTCTTTACTAGAAAATGTTCATTGGGTACTCATAAGGTTGAAAGCAAGTGATGCATTTGCAACTTCGAACTTTAGAGTGTTGGCCGAATGTTTTACAGCTGCTCATGTTGTGTCATAGTGGTTTTCTGTTATGTTTTTTGTCTGAACAATATGGGACATGAGCTATAGCCTGTATTCATCAACTTATCTTGACCTAGAAAATGTAAAAGAATGTACCCTATTTGTTCAAACTCAGTATTTTCAAGGTGTCTATGATGTTCCTACAATTTAGTTTGCCATCATTTCTGTTGCTTTGACTCTCTATGCGAGCTTTACTCTTATGAATGGATTTTAGTGTTGCAATGGTATGAGAAATAATATCAAGTGAACTGACTTGCTGGGACAATTCCAATTTAGTTAGCCATCTGGTTTGGCAAGGAGGATGAATCTTAATTTTGCTGATTATGGGAAAGTAACAATAAGAGCTCAGCTATTTTAAAAGGCATCGGCTTCTTTATGAATGTTCTTGACGGTCCATTTTATTTTCAGCCTATTATAAATATGTAATATTGAACAAAAGTAGGTCTTTTTTTTTTTTTTTTGGTGAGGACTTCTTNTATGTAATATTGAACCAAAGTAGGTCTTTTTTTTTTTTTTTTGGTGAGGACTTCTTATCTTAGTTTTTGGACATGTATACAGATATCAAAAACATGGGACCTTCCTGTTACTTGTCTTCTGAAGCTCACAATTCCAGAAACTGCTCCTTCTGAATGGAACCGGTTTTATTCATCTGCAAATATTGCCTTTTGCCCTTTATTACTTCTGTATGCTTGCAACTCATTTATGCCATTCAATCATCCCATAGCTTTCCTCCTTTCAAACACCCATCTCCCTCTCTGGTGTGTAGTTCTCTTGGCAAGCACTTCTCTTGCACTTCTTCATTTCATAGTGGAGAAAGAAGCCCCAAAGACTGAGCAGTTGCCTGTGGTGATCATAGCATTTGTAATGAGTGTTTTCTGGATATCCACTGTTGCTGGGGAGCTGCTGAACTGTCTGGCTGCAGTGGGGACAATCCTTGAATTGCCTTCAGCTATCCTTGGGCTGACTGTACTCGCATGGGGAAACTCTGTGGGGGATCTTGTTGCTGATGTTGCGGTTGCCAAAGCAGGCCATCCAACAATGGCTATGGCTGGGTGCTTTGCTGGGCCAATGTTTAACATGCTTGTAGGGCTCGGTTCTGCTTTAGTGATTCAAACAGCTAATGTTTATCCAGAAGCCTATCAGCTGCATTTCCACATAGGTATTGTCACTGCTTTTGTGTTCTTGCTCTTGAGCCTGATGGGGTCTTTGTTTGTCATAACTTGGTCTAGATTCCGGGTGCCTAGGTTTTGGGGATTCTGCCTTGTTGGCTTATATGTTGTTTTTACAGCAGTCAGCTTAATTATCGCCAAGTTTTCAGGGTGATTAGTATGATTCTGGAAAATGACTGTATGTACAGTCGTTCCAAAAATTAGCAGAACTCTGCAATTACTACATTTTGGCTCTCTAAGAAATTGCAAAATGGAGTAATGACTTATAAGCATTGTTGTCAGAGGGAGAAGAAACCATTATTGCAGAGCTTTTAATCTGCAACCTGGATATAGGATGCTCAGACCATTGGTAAATGATTTTTTGATATACATATATTTTTCTATTTTACTAATTTTTTCCCTTTTGAAAGCTTTGTGAGTTTTGAGGTAGAATTATCTACTTGTAATATGAATGAGTAGCATATCATCATCTGTAACCAATCGACAGATGCTGCAGCTAATAAAGTGATTTATTCTGTATTCTTTTCTATTTGTATTAATTCGCACGTTCATTTTTTTTTTCCTTATCTTGGATTTTACTGCGAGAAGCTTACAAATTTTTCTTTGACTCGCCCCCATCAAGTGCTTCTTGAGCAACCCTTCCATTCCCAGTTGGAAATTTGGTGATTTTTTATTTATTTATTTTTCCCGGTAATGGTTAGTTTTCTCTGGAACAAGTTATTAGTTATGGTTGAAAGGAAAGTTTGTGTAGCCACAACTGCAAAGAGATTTCAGTGCTACATGTACATCCCATTTAGGATTACAGCATTAATTTGTGAGATTATATAGGTTTTTGCTTAATTTTTTTTTAATTTAAATTTTTATGATATTTTATTAGCATAAAATATCTCTAAAAGACTAAAACCAGGAAAAGCTTGTGTGAACTATACTTCTAAGAAAAAGCATTATCTCCATAAGCAACTTTTTATAGTCAAAAAGTACTTGACTGAATAAATAAGTATTTTTTGACTATCTAGCAGCACGATAATGAAAGTATTTCAGCTTCAACTCAGTTTTAGATTGCTACCTTACTAATCTTTCAAAAGAAATTGTTCTTCGTTTTTTTTTTTCTTTTATAAATACCAAGTTGGGAAAAACACTTTAAACTCTTGACTCCTCGAAAAAAAGCATCCATTTCAAGTATTTTGTGATCTAAAAATTTACTTTTATTAATTGATTCCTTTCTACATATATTTTCCAAAAGCACTTCCAAAGTAGAGGGAGAAAATAAAAGTCTGAATTCCTCATCACCAGATATAAAAGGTAATGTCATATAAAGGTAAATTTATCGGAAAAAACAAAGGCAAAAGAAGAAAAAATAAAAATTATTGAGCACCCAATCCCCCCTGAAATCTGATATTGTACTAGCTTTATCCTTCATAATTCTGAAAATAACATAAACAATCCTTCCCCAAATATCTTATCATTTTCAAAGGTAACAGGTAATATCTCATAAAACTTTTTTCAAAGTGAAAAAATAATAAAAGTAGAGCTAATAAATTTTGAGGATTTTATATTATTTTAAAATTTTTATTGAAATTAGAATGTATCTTTATATATCCTTGACATTCATTATTCATAAATAAAAAGAATTATATCCGGTCCAGATTTTACATTGGGTAAGACTTTATTATTATTTTTGAGAGGGGTCGAAATGATATTTACAAAAGGAAAAAGATGGTCGAGAATAAAAGGTGAACTTCTGACATAACAATTAAACAAGTCAGAATCGAAGACACACACTCAGCTTTTGTTGTTTCCCAAACCCAAACTCAGGTTCGTTCCTAAGAAACACAAAGCACAAAACACAAAACACAAACGCAGACGCAAACACGAAACCAACATCATTAATCTTTACGAAAAACCAAAACAAAAACATCCCTTGATTCTCTTCAAATCCTAAAAGGGTTATATTTTCCAAAATCAGATCTTTTTTCTCTTCGCTTTAAGTTATAAAAAAAAAAAAAACATTTTTTTTTTCCCATTAGATCTCCTGAATACATCAAAACCAAAAATTTTCNCGCTTTAAGTTATAAAAAAAAAAAAAAACATTTTTTTTTTCCCATTAGATCTCCTGAATACATCAAAACCAAAAATTTTCTCTGAAAGATTTTCTTTTGCTTTCTTTTCAGGGTTCTCAATCAGAGTTCTTGGTTTAGAAAGGAAAAAAAAAAAAAGATAACGAAAGGTACATGCTTTCTCTATCTCTATCTCTATCTCTCTCTTTCTTATACGTATACATCTACATATACATGTTTTTATGTATTTATTTATATGTTTAGATATCGTTGCATGGTCTGAGAGGTGTTATTGGTTTGTTCCTGTTGTAATCCTTTTCTGGGTCTGATCACTTTTTTATTTTCATTTTTTAATTCTTTATCGTCTTTTATTTTGGTTTTATGAGTTTGTATTGATTTGTCTTTCTTCTTAGCTTGATCTTGATTTGCTTGATTAAATAAATTTTAAGTTTTGGATTTGGTTACTAGTTTTGATAATTTGCTCATACTTTGATGTGTATGCTGTGTTTTGTTTTAATTTATGATTTAATCAGGTGATATAAGTCCGAACATGAATTCGGCATATTTTGTATTGTGCTTCAGATTGATGAAAGTTTTTCAAAGAATTTTAATAATAAATATCCCAAAGCTCTATTTTTGCAAACTTAAACAATAGTTGAACAGAGCGTCCTCTGTGTGTGTGTGTGTGTTTTTTTTTTTTCCCCCTCTTCTCTGGCAGTAGTGTAACGGAAAAGTTGGTTTCAAACATAGTCTAGACAAGCTTCTTTCTTCCTTTATCAAAATTATGGTGATATGCAAATTAATTTCAGTTTACACGGTAGATTTTTGAAGTCCATATCTCCTACTACTAGGTATTTTGTATGGTTTTTTATGATTTAAGAAAGGAAAATGACATTTGTTTTTGGTTTTTTTCTTTTTTTTTTTCCTTTTTAATGAATTAAATGTAACCATAAGTAAGGGTGTTGGGTATAAGGAGTGACTTGAGTAGATTGAACCAGAATTTGAATTTAGTTAAGTGAAAGATGTGGTTTGGTAAAATTTTAAAGCCCCACCAAGGTGTCTGATTATTGGTTCAGCTATCTTCTTGTTTGGAAAATTGGAGAAGACAACAATTTAGCTTGGTATTGTTAATTATTCTGATGAATCTATGAAATTTGAGTTGGTTTTTTGTCGCTTTGATGGCAACTAGACAGTTGTATGAAACTGGAATTCATTAATTTGGAATACTATTGAACGTATATAGCCTTTCGTTTGCGTTCTTGGTCATAGTGCGAAATATCTGTTTCCTTGCTAATGGGTGTAGCCAGGTGGTCGCTGTAGCCTAGCCCAAAATTTTGAAAGAAAAGTATCTTCTATGTATTATTTATTACAAAACTTCTCTACATTATGTAAGCACATAGCCCAGTCCAAAATATATGAAAAGTTGTAGTTTAAAGGTATATTTCCTTTATATGTCGTCCAAATATATTCATTTTAATATCTTGATATTAAAGTAGATATCTTTATAAATAGATTACATTCAATTAAGAACATTCCATATATAAGAAGTGTTACCATACACATCATATTTCTACCTTTAAAAAATATTAAAAAGAAATCTATAATATGCCATAAATTTATGGTTATGCAACTGCTTGCTAAGATAGTTTCTCTCACACATTTGTATTGGTATGTGATCATACTTTAAATTCCTGTGTAATGTATTGAACTTTAATTCAATTTGTCTTGTTCTTTCTGAATTTGGAACAGATAAGCTCTTGTACTTTTGATTCTACTTGGATAAGAATTTTTTATTCTACTTGGATAAGAATGGATCGGCAAGGACATGGACAACCCACTTCTATGGGGCTGGTTGGTGGTGGAGCTCAATTGCCATATGGCGCAAACCCTTATCAGCCTAATCAGATGGCAGGGGCCCCAAATCCTGGATCAGTGGTGACATCAGTAGGGGCTATTCAATCTCCCGGTCAGGCGGCAGGTGGTCAGCTGGCACAACACCAACTTGCCTATCAACAAATCCACCACCAGCAGCAACAGCAACTGCAGCAACAACTCCAGTCTTTTTGGGCTAATCAGTACCAAGAAATTGAAAAAGTTAATGATTTTAAGAACCATAGCCTTCCCTTAGCAAGGATTAAGAAGATCATGAAGGCTGATGAGGATGTTAGAATGATATCAGCAGAAGCGCCTGTTATATTTGCCAGGGCTTGCGAAATGTTCATCTTGGAATTGACCCTGCGGTCCTGGAATCACACAGAAGAGAACAAAAGGAGGACACTTCAAAAGAATGATATTGCTGCGGCAATCACTAGGACTGATATATTTGATTTCTTAGTTGATATTGTGCCAAGGGAAGATCTGAAAGATGAAGTACTTGCATCAATCCCGAGGGGAACAATGCCTGTTGGTGGGCCTGCTGATTCAATGCCTTATTGCTATATGCCACCTCAGCATGCAGCTCAGGTTGGTACTGCTGGGATGATTATGGGTAAGCCTGTGATGGACCCTGCTATTTATGCCCAACAATCTCACCCCTACATGGCCCAACAGATGTGGCCACAGGGACCTGAGCAACAACAATCACCTTCAGATCAGTAGTCGCTCACATGGAAGTTGAGGAATATAGTGAGTTCCTATTTAGCGTATTTTTTGCTGGTTTGTCATTGGATGTTAAAAAGCTACTATCAATGCAATTTATGATGGAGATCCTTGCCTGTTCTTCTAGAATGTTGCTTTTCATTTATATATTTCTTTTTTCTGCAATATCTGGTTTTTTTCCACTTCTTTATGAGCATATAACGTTCATTTTAATCATTTCAGCACTATTATCCTCGGTGATTTTGTAGCCTGCTCTTTCTGTACTGTTTGTAATTTCAGCCTCTTTGCTTGTATTCAGATGGCCATTTTATTGGTTATCATAATAGTTCTTAATTGAATCATTTTGTGAATGTCAACAGGAGAGGATGCGAGGCCTCTATCAACCAAAAGCTGTTGCTGATTTCAGCTGAGGGCAAGCAGATTTTCTGTAAATAATATGTTGAAAAGAGTAGCTGATCTTGATTGATCCCTTTTTTCACTTGGTTGTTATCTTTTCATTTCTAGTCAGTAATGGTTACTTAAAGATGTATAAGTTATATGTTTGGAAAGAATAGTTGATCTTGATTTTGAATTTATTCACCCTTTTGGTTGTTTTGTTTCTCCTTTCTAGTCAGCTATGGTTACTCAGAAATGTACAAGTAGAAAAATTAACTTGAAAGTGATGCTTCCATCTTTATTTTGCACAAAATTGAGGCTTTTCCTTTTTTATTTTCCAATCAGTCCAAATTATTTTCTTTCTAACTACCATAAATTAGAAGTTCTGGAAGTCTCTGGATTCTATTGACTTCTGAAGGTGTGGATAGAAAACAAGTATTAGAAGTTGAAGTGCTGACCAGGTTTTGCCAGCGGGTTCTTACTGTTACTGTGATGAAGACAGATGTTTCAGTTGCTCTATATGTTTGGAAATTATTTGTTGACTACAAGTCATCCCTCTATGAAAATAGTTAATCACCATTCATCTATGATCAGCTTTGGAAAGAAGGGGTCGCCCCAGAACTACGGAGTTTACCTTTTAGCGAAGGGGTAGCCTCAGAACTACGGTGTTTTACTTTTAGCGTGATCTTTTCCAGATGGTATGTGATGATGTTTAAAAAGGACAGGTAGCATCACCATGCATATATTATGTCTATATTCTAAAGAGTAAAATTGTGCTTATTGACAAGGATGGTATGTGTCCTTACAAAGTGCTAAGTATGATAAGTGACCCAACCTTGCTAGTTGTCTACATAATCAACGTCAAGATCCCCAGCGTCAGCCACACATGCCTACAAAGAAAAAACACATGATCTCGATCAAGCAGAATAATAATAAAAGCCATCCAAAAGTGAACTATAGTGAGGAACCAAATCCGAAAGAGCCATAGCATGTTGAACACAAATATACCCAACCCACAGAAGAGGTAAAAACAAAATGCTGTGATCATCTAGCAAATCTCTGCATCATTGCAGACAAGCATAAATCTATCATTAATCATCCTAAGAACATTTGATCTCAAGTACTCTTCCACACCATAGCAATATCGATTCAGTGGCTAAAATGAAGCTACCATTGAATAAACTAAGCCGGGATTATTGTCTGGTCAATCTCAAGAAAATTTGATTAAAGAAATCAACAAAATGGAAATTTGATCATTTTAATACATCAACTTCGCTTTTGTAACAAAAACTATAGTGACCAGTTCATGTTTGGGAGGTAAGGCTATCAACAAGGTGCATTCTTATGTATTAACTATTTTTCTTTCTTTTCATTACAATTCCCTCGAGAATTCCATCTGTGCCAAAATTTCCAGAAAACTGTTGAGGTTCAACTGGTCCAGGCAGCTGAAAAGAGATTGAGAAGTGTCCTGGAGGGCAAAGGTTCTGAGTTTGCATTTCAAACACTTGGGAGAACTTGTAGACTGATTTCTCGCCTGTTGTTGTCACTCCCCTAATCAGGACCTTCCCGTTACTATCAACTTCACAACTAAAATCCTCTGCAGCCAGGAAAATCAATTCTTTTATCAATTGCATTGAAACACATAAAAGTTGTGAGATCAGCAATGAAGCAACGGGTTATCATTCACCTTAGCATATAACGTTTAAGTCACTGCATCATTTTATCCTGAAATGAGTCTACAATTAACAAGAACTGATTTTGGTTTTGAACATGTTAGGAAAACAGAAATAAATGATTTTCACTTTAATAAATAAAGGCCAAACTGCTATATATTTCCTTTTACATAGTCGATGTCATAAATTAAATAGGTGAAGATGAGATTATGGAGAGAATCCTGAACAATTATTAATTACATTATAAACTCCTAGTCCTAGAAGCAAATTAGAGAAATCATAACAAACAAGCATGGACTTGGTAACTGATAACTCTGGCATCCTTATAAGGAACTTACTTTCATCTCTTTTCACCCCTGGAAGAGCCACGCGAAACAGATATGAGTCTTCGGACTCCCCCATGTCCATGAGTCCTACAAGTGGTCCCACATGTCCCATGGTTGCAGTCCCAGTTAATGCAAATCCACTTCTAGTGGCAGCTATTATATCAGCCCACTCTTGTTTGGTTGGGCGAGAAGTAAGAAATATCATTGCTGGACCAACACCCTCCACAAATTTGGTGTCATCTCTAATTGGCAATCGATCCATGTGAGGATATACCATAGGTGCAACACCGTATGGCATACTATTTAAAGGGGCCGCATCATGGATGTTTTGATCCGTTCTCATCACGTCATCTCTACGTCTTTTCCTATCGGAAATATGAGATGATGAAATGGGAAGTGACTCTCCGTTGGATCCAGCTTCTCTGACTTGCACATCATACAAATTACTGTCATCTCCCAAATTGTGGAACCTAGCAGCACCTCGATGAAGCAGCAAATCCTTAGTACCAGTTAGCTTTCTAAACCTTTCCAAGTCTTCTGGCTTAATGTAAGATACATCTGGGTTGTCAATAAAATTAATGTTTTCAATGATTTTGTAACGGTTTCTAAAGAGTGAATGGGAATGCAGTTGGGGAGGAAATAGATCAGGAAACTGAGGGTAAATGGCAGGGTAATCACATCCAGAGTTAGGGAGATTTCCCTTGAAAAATTGGTTCAACCAAGACAATCTAACTGTAAGCGATTGATCTGCCTTCCTAAGTGCATTATAGTATACCCTTTCTACTTCTACCATTTTCAACTTGATCAGAAGTATATGGTGGGAGGCCCTCAGCAATTCTTTGAAAAACTGATTTATGGGGTTCACCTTTTAGATCAGGACCAAAATAGGTACCCATGATGAAATACAGGAGAAAACGTTGATCATCATTTGGTATTGCTCCACTCTCTATATTATTGGATTCCATCCTTGAAGCAGGAGGCGCAACTGTAACCTGAGATGGGCTATCCATATGTGTCACTCATACAGTACACTAAAATCTGCAAGAAAAAACAATGTAATTAGAAAAATTAAGATTTAACTTTAAGGCAACATGATCATTGTATATAACATAAGTATGCATCACAAGCATGACATAACATAAAATGCCATAGTATAAATACATGTTCCAGTAATTGTCTTGACTTTGGTAGTAGAAAAAGTGATGATAGATGATTGTTATAGTCATCTCTGAGCTAGAGTCCATTCTAGATACCAATTATTTCTACTTCTCAAAATTGGACAATAAGAGTGGATATCAACCCATATCTTTTTCCCTTCTAAATTATTCCAACTAGTCAAGTTTCGTGGCCAAATATTACACTTCTGCAAGTAAACTTCCAAATATCTATAGACAATGAAAACACAAATAGCTGAGGTATAAAACGGAAAAACAACTAACATTTCGATGAAGAAAAATGCATTTACTTGACTAGGCAAGAAAAAATTTGCTATATGCTCATTTCACTATCTTTTCTATCACCGAAAAAACAATACTAAATTTTTATTTAAAGAAAAAGTACTTGCTTAAGAAAATGACTTCCTTAAACAGAAGCATAAATGCACCAGGCACGTGTATTCTAAATTCGTTAAGAAAGGGTAGGTGTTTAAGGCATGCAAAGAAAAATGTTAACAAGCTGGAACAAAATTTAGTATAAAAGAAAGAGAGACACAGGTGAGTCAAAATTGGTAAAGAAGACAAGCATATCAGCAGTCTGTTTTTTGGTTGGAAAGTCAATCATATTGCTTCGCTGGAGACAAAATTAAAAGTGCAGATGTCTATTACGAAGGTATCAACATGAGGGGCAGAGTAAATTGGTTCATTTGCTTTGCAAGGGCTACGATTCACTTGACTAATAACTTAGAAGACCAATCCAGAAACCGAGTCACAATAAGGAAATGAAGTTCAAATATTGCAATTGTTTGCTACTTCGACTGAAAATTTGGGATGAAGAACCAAAGGTTCAATTCATTTACCCAAATGATCAGTTGAAATTATTATAGTTGGCAATAACTATAATATTGACTGTAAGTCTGTGAAAAGAAATTAACTTGAATTTGCATATTAAATCGTGTGCTAGGATAAAAATTGGACCAAAGGAAGCACACTTTATAAAATGAACTGATCAATGATCTATCCATCCATCCATGTGTCTATCCATCTATTTTCCCACACTAGTCAGGAAACTTTGTAGAGGCTGAACCAATCCATGATTTGAACGTGCAATTAACTATCCATCACCACGATGACTAAGCAAAAGAACAATCAAGCCATTTATTGATATCTCCAAATGCAGTTCTAGAAAAATTCTTTCGATGATATCACATGCAATCGAATACAACATGCAAACTACGAAAATTTGGCAAATGCTGACTTCTGCATCAAGAATCCTAACTTCCCCCTTTCAAAGACAAAGTTTAAAGGCAATCCCATTTTGAAATGTTAGAATAAAAACAAAGCAAGCAATGGTCACGCAAGTCACTTCTCCAGATACACCAAGAGAACCCCATTAAAGCAATAAAAAAAAGTTTTAAGCTTACAAAAGAATTGAATGAACCAACAAACGTAAGCAATCAGTAAATGATCAAAACGTATATATATATATCCAAACATGCACATGTTACCTTGTCCATACCATATACACATATTTCAACATATCTACGTACATATTGAAGAAACAAAGAAAAAGAAACTAACCAGTGATGAAGGAGTAGTGAACCGAAGAAAAGAACAACTGGGTTTCGGCTATCACAGTCTGAAACTGAGTGGAAACAATATTATATTTGCTAACGTATGAATGTTCTGTGTGTGAGTTTATATCGAAGCCTTGGCAATCGGGAGGGTACGTGTTGTACTGCTGATGGTGACGCTTACTTAACCAATAAATAAAATTAAATATTTCTACTTAATTATGGAAATTCCATGGCTCATATTTTACACCTAGAAATCGAATCCAATTAAATAATAATTGTTGGATTAAAGAGTTTCTAAATGAAATCAATATCAATATCAGATTTATGTATTTATTTTGAAAAATATTACCTTATACAAAGTTTACTATATGTTCTTATTAATTACCATTAATGAACCATATCCCTCTATAGTCTATAATTTTATTTCAAACAATTTTTTATTCAAAGTTTTATATCGATTAGATTACTTATAAGATTCTATATCCATTACTATACATGTTGATCAATAACAATGATAAATAACTTATGATCATAAGAAATCTATGAATACGTGATGAGCCAATCCATGACACTATAAATATGTAAACCACTTTTAACCTATACTTCAATAAATGTGAATTCTTATTTATTATTATTAAAATAATATTATTTATATTAAATTTCTATCTCAAATGATTTAAGTAGAATTTATTATGTAAAATAAATTGTGTAATAATATAATAAATATTATTATAATATTATATCTCATCATACATAATTTAAGATAAAAATTTAGAATGAATAACATAACGCTTATTATTATCATCATCATCATCTTCTTCTTCTAAACTAAAATTCTCATCCTACGGTAATATTACCACAAATTTCAAGAATTTTTGTTTTATTTTTGTAATTAATCAAATTAAGACTTCAAGTGGGCCTCGTCAGGCCCGACTGGTATGAAGCGGGTTGGCTGGGTCAGTTCCCCCCGCTCTCCTGGTTTCCATTCTCGTGTTGCTGACTCTCTGCTTACAAAACCTTTGAAAAGAAATTAGGAAAAAAAAAAAAAAGGCTACTGTCTGTGTCTCGCTCAGTCGCTCTTAGTCGCTCTCAGTCTTTACCGACGCCTAAACTCTCCGTTTCAACTCATTCATGGCTTCCCAGTTCAGGTATGACGCACACATGCATGTATATATGTTTGTTTATGTATGCATGTCCACTTTTACTTTGTTAAGCTAACAATTAGATGTAAAATGTGGCTTTGTTTTCTTCATGTTGCTGATTTCTTTTAGGTTTCTGCCTTTTTGCTATGCATTTTTGTGATATTTGCTATGTTGATTATTTTCATTCTGCTGGATTATTGAAGTTGCATGTTTAGTTGTTGTGAAGAGTGGAAGAGAGAAAATATTTAATTTTTGGAATTCTTTTTTATGTTTTTAGACTTTTAACAAAGAAAAGAATCGAAGATGTCAAAAATGCCTTTGGTTTATCAATTTAGAAGTGGGGTTTGCTTCGTTAGGAGGTTAAAAACTATTATTATCTATTGGGTTTTGATCCCACAAAGCCTGGAGCTTTATCCTTCAGTGTCACCTACCTGGCTAAAAGACAGGAGCTGTTTGCTTACCAAGGATTGTAGGGTTCGGTAGGGTCAATGTGGAACTCTAAAACTTTAAGTGGGTTCAGGAATTTATGGGTTAATTAAAAAAAAAAAAAAGGAATTTTTTACTTTTTGATATCATTTCTGGGAACTTCATGTTTATGCCTAGGGTTTTCTTAGTGGTTTATGTGGTGTTTTCTAAGCTGTAGGGGATTTGTTCTATTATTTTTTTTCATGTGAAAATTTGAACTATTACTAAAGCTCGTTTGGTGATTATTTGATTGAAGCACACCAATTGTGCTTGTAAGCATCTTTCTTATTTTCGTTGATCCTTTGTATACTTCTCTCTGAATATATTATTTTATTTACGTATTTACGTTGTTTGTAACCTAACTTTTTTAGGGAAATGAATTTGATGGTCTGATTCGCAGATTGAATTTTATGATGTATTCTATTCATTTGATTTTACATCTACGTTTGTGTATGAGGATTTTTTTATTTATAGGTATTTGAAGGTTTAGACAATACTTTCCTAGGATGCCTTCTTAAATTTCTTTTTTATGATCTTTGGGTTTTTTTGGGGCATGAGAGCCTCATGCTTTATTGGAGGAAATGATTGTTGAAATTTTTGTGGGGTAGAGATCTTGATAGTTTCTTGGAAACAAAGGGGTTGCTGGCTTGAAGCTTTAATGTCGTATATGGACATTTGATCAAATTCTAGATATTGTTAAAAGCTGTAGGAAGGTGTGAACGGTACAATACACTAAACAAAGTGCTTGCTGGTGCTATTAAATGATTATATCTCCTCTAAATATAATCAATGTTTTCAGCTCTTCAGTTTTAGGAAATCCATTAGCTTGTATACTTAAAGTTCCTCTCACACGTGCTCTTGCACACACACAATATGAAATGCACACGTATACAAACAGACTTAAAACTTCTTGAATGTGTATTACATGTGTATAACTCTTCTAAGCTTTAATATCTTCTATACTTGAAAGCTCATCTGCTTTTAGTAAGGAATCCCTTTGGGTTGTACAATTAGTAGATTTAATGCCTTTATTCTAGAAAAGTGTCACTACGTGCCTCTCATTTCACGTGCAGATATCGATGCACTCATTCACTGGGTCATATGTTAGACATGCCAAAAGAACTTAAGCTTTCAGTTTCAGATTGCATTTTGTACTCCATGTGAACTTCAAGTTAGTTTCTTAGTTAAAGCTTATTGGTGCCATCAAATAAAGGGCATCGTTCTTATTGAAAAAATAAGAAGCCTCCTTGGATAATACATTTAATGTTTCAGTAAATTTATTGAAGAAAACGTATTGTAGTTTGGTACCTAAAGTTCTCTCTCTTTGTCTCTCTAGCGCATGCATGCACACGTGCCCACAGGCAGGACATATTTGCGCTGCAGACATGCACACACC
Organism: Bursera palmeri; assembly: GCA_026225775.1. Lineage (NCBI taxonomy): Eukaryota > Viridiplantae > Streptophyta > Magnoliopsida > Sapindales > Burseraceae > Bursera > Bursera palmeri. The sequence continues at coordinate 13,474 of JANKKB010029940.1, read as the reverse complement.
TACCTACTCACCTTCACATGATTGCGCGTATACAAACAAGTTCGAACTTCTCAGTTTTCGGTTACACACATTTTGCATGTGAACTTCAGGTTTCGATAACTTTCTTAATTGAAAACTCATCTCTTCTATTAAATAAGGAATCTTCTGGTATTGTAACAATCGATGTTTCTAGCACCTTTATTCCTGAAAAATCCATTTATAAATTTAAAATGTGAAAACAAACAAGGGATGGATGAGTAATTTTGGAAAAGAAATATTAAATGAGGTGGTTGTAAATTTTCTCCCAAGAGCATGTTGAACAGTATATAAGGCAAGTTTTTAGTTCTGGATGCATCAAGATAGCTATATATGCTAATTGCATTGAAGTGATTACTATCATTTCTCTCTTGAAAATCATACATTTCATGCAATGAAGCTTTGCAATAAAATTAGTGGAGAAAATGGACATAAGGATGAAGATGATGGAATTGCTAGGATCTTGACAAAATTCAGATATTGGTTCAGTGCTTTACCGCAAAGACTTAGGAGACTTAATCCTTGGCACAGGGATCTGAGGTTTGATTAAAAAAAAAAAAAAAAAAGAAAGCTGCTTTCTTGAAATGTTGATTTTTATGTCATTGGGGTCTTCGGTAATATAACATGTTTGAGTCTTAAACTGAATTAAATCTCATTTAGTTCTATGATCTAAAATTTTTGGTGTAAAAAGAAGACTTCAGCCTTGCTTGTCCAGAAGAGTTAGTGTTTAGTTTTCCTTGACGAGTTTCTCAATAATCTATTTCGTTTGTTTTATTAACTGTGGGATGTCGTTGGGAAAGAAAGATATCGATGAATTTGAGAGTAAATGGAAGTGGTGTCATGATCAGGTGTAGGGAGATTGTCCTAAATGAAGTGTTTCAATAAGTAATTTTATCTTAAGCTTTACCCTTTTAATATGTTTCATTTTGACGCCCTTAGTGGTCAAAGTATATGGTGGAGGGCCCTAATTATTACATTTTTCTGAATTCACATATTTGGGACTACTATTGATGAAAGAAAATTGATAACCAAGTTTTGCTATGTTTGTTTTATTATTTCTAAATTAAGTAATTTTTGGGCATTTTATGGTGTTTTATGTGTTTGTGTCAGGAATACCAATAAAATTTTCCTTAGCTTTGAAACAATTTCTGCAAACTCAGAACTCTTTATCCTCATGAATCTGTCATGTGGATTTCAATATTACAATATCTGAATCTATGATGACCTTTTGGTCTTTTAGCAGGAATGATCAAACAAGTGGAAATGATGGGCCAGATCGTGTAAATTCCCAGCAACATGTCCTTGATGTGGCTCCTCTCAATAGCATGCCATATATTGGTCCACCAACACCACATAGTGATGTTGCTTCAGCACCACACAAACGAAAAACTGAGGCTGTAGAAAAGGTTGGTCCAGCCATGATATTTCTGCCTTCTCACTCAACTCGGGAGGAGTGGGATAATATCACGTCTGTAACCAGAAATGGAGTTGCACTAACTGGTAGTGCAGCTCTGGGGAAGGTAGGACCAATTTTAGGTTTAATCGACATTGCAGAATCTGCGGATTCGTACTTATTTCGTGTTTCCCTCCCCGGGGTGGCAAGGGATGAAAGTAAGTATTGATGTTTGGCATTTGATCCATTTGATCAGTGAGTTTATGATGCTTGCTAATAAAACGAGATGAGGATAATAAATGTCTTTCTTTTTTTGGATTGAAGAAACTTTACTTTTCTATTTGGTGTTGGTACTGCTCTTTATAATGTTGAAAAGATCATATCTGTGATTTTGTTGGAATAAGCAAAAACTGGTTGGAAACCAGTTAAAATGATATCATCCTATCGTTTTTTGTGCATGGCATTTGTTCACTTTTTCTTGTTAAAGATTTTTTATTTTTTATGTTTCTGTCTCTTCTTAATAATACTGGTTTTTCTTCTTGTAATGGGTTTGACAATTTACTCTGTGTCCTGCAGAGGATTTCAGGTGTGACATTGAACCCGATGGAATGATATTAATAAATGGAGTGACAACAACCGGTGAAAAAACAGTGTGCAAGAACTCCCAAGTCTTTAAGATGCAAACACAAAATCTTTGCCCACCTGGGCACTTCTCCATCTCATTCCAGCTACCAGGTCCTGTAGATAACCAACAATTTTCCGGTAATTTTGGTACTGATGGGATACTTGAAGGTATTGTGAAGAAAAGATAACTTAGAAGTGTCCAACTTTAAACAAACATGCCTCCATTAAAGAAAAGACCAACGATCTTACTAGCAAAGCCTAATTTGATATAAGCTGAAGGCTATACAAGGGCAAGAGGTAATCCTAGTATCATATGATCGTGTAAAAAAGAAGAGCAATTTACCTGTGAATTTGCAGGGGCAGTTGATATTTGCTAGAATCTAGATTGTGAAATGTGTAACTCAGTCTATTCCAAGTTATTGCAACTTGAGACTTTGTTTAGTTCAATACATAAGAATTAAGTTACTTTGTCTCGTTCCGCAACGTCTATCATTATCTTTGGGACTTCTTTAATTTCTTTTGAGTTCTCTTTGTTCCTTCGATGAATCGATCAATCTTTTTTATTTCCTGAGTCCTATTGTTCTGTAGCAATGACTACAAATGTTACAGGAGCTCAATGTACCGTTCCTCTGTGGCTTTAAAAGGTTGCTCATGAGAGATTCTGAAAGGATCTTCAAATATGAGTACTAACTAAATGATTTTGGAATAAAATCATCCAAAAACCACTTACATCAATATAATCAAGAAGTCGTTAACTTCATTTCAACTGCACTATGCCCAAGAGTTTTTGCAATCTTTCTATTCTTCATCAACTCTCTGGCCATCTTCACTTCTTGCCATCTACCAGCCCTAGCATATATATTAGAAAGAAGCACATAAACTCCACTACCAAGAGATTCCAATTCTCTTATGTGTCTTCTTACTTGGTCTGCTAAGTTTACATTTTCATAAATCTCACAGCCGTTTAAGAGAGCTCCCCATACAGCAACATTTGGTTGCAGTGGCATTTCCTCTACTAATCTCTCTGCTTCTTCGAAGCGACCTGCTCTACTCAAAAGATCAACCATGCAACCATAGTGTTCTATTGAGGGCATTAGACCATAAATATTTCTCATTTCCGCAAAGTGTCTTCGACCCTCCTCGACCAAACCCACATGGCTACAAGCAAATAAAACCCCGATGTAAGTGATTTCATCAGGAATCACAGCAGCATCCTCTTGCATCCTCTTGAAAGTGATTAGAACCTCCTCTCCATGTCCATGCATAGCTAAGCCAATAATCATGCTATTCCATGCCTTGGCATCTTTGGTCTGCAAATCACTGAAAGTTAGTTGAGCACTTTCTGTGTCTCCGGTTTTTGCATACATATCCACTAAAGCAGTCCCGATAGCAACATCTTTGCCAATGGTCATTTTCAATACATAGCCATGAAGACATTGTCCCAAAGCCAAAGCCCCCAACTTGGCACAGGCACCTATCACACTCAGAAAGCTAGCCTTATCGGGATCAAACCCAGAAACACGCATTTCATGGAACATCCCCAGTGCTTCTTCGGCCTGACCATATTGATTGTAGCCAGCTATCATTGAATTCCACGAAACCAAGTTTCTCTTAGGCATTATGTCAAACAAATCCCTCGCAACTTTTAAGCTGCCACATTTTGCATACATATTGAAAATAGCAGTTGCAAGAATCAAATTAAAATTAGAACTTGACATAAAGGGATCATAACCAAGTTGGCGAACACATTTATGAACCCATTCTCCAGCAGCTAAATCTCTTGCTCTACTACATGCAACGAGAACGTTAACCAAAGTTATCTCATTAGGTTCTATATTCAAATTCTCCATATCCTTGAACACTCTTATAGCCTCACTAGCACAATCGTTATTAACATAACCAGCTATCAGAGTGGCCCAGGCCACCACATTCCACTTGGGAATTGTATCAAACACTATCAATCCTGCGTTCATATCTTCACAAGATACATACATATTGAGCAAAGAAGTAGATACATACACGTTCACTTCAGACCCAGTTTTCTGAACGTGATTGTGAACACACTTCCCATAATCATTGTCATGAACAACTGAACAAGCTTTGAGCACAAAGGGGAATGTAAAATGGTCTGGTGAATGACCCCTCTGCAACATTTTCTTGTATAGAATCAAGGCCTCATCTGGAATGTCACTATTAGAGCACCCTTTGATCATGGAGTTCCAAATATAGTTACTGGGCTGATGAATTTGACTAAAAACCAATTTTGCGTAGTTGAGATTGCCAAATTCAGAATCTGTGCAAAGATCAATAAGCTTGCTCAAGGGGATTATGTCTTTGATGGCTGACGTAGTGATCATCAACCCATGTAATTGTTTCACTTCTCTCATTGTTCTACATGTTTCCAATAAAGACAAAATGGTGGTACAGCGTTTTTTCATGTGCTTAAGGGTTGATCCAGAGCAAAACCAATATTAGCACAAAAGCAGATTAACAAATGGAGAATTTCTGATAAGTGTTGAAAACTAGTGACTTCTCGAGTTATATATATGCGGAGATAGTTATTTCTTTATTTTTCATTCACAAATGGATGAACAGAATTACGAAAAAGTACATCAAATTCAAGCAGCCTTGATCATTTCAAAGTATTAGTATTAGTTCAACTCAAAATCATAAATCAATGTACAAAAAGTTCATCAATCCTTTGTAGCTTTGCTTTTATGACATGGGGCATATCGGATTATCCTCCAAACGGAGAACTTTGCAAAAGAAATGAAAATACCATACAAAATTGCGCACTAAAATAGAATATAACTTTGATCTATGCTTTTTGTCTTGCAAAATCAATTGAAAGAATGCAAATAATTGCTTGTGGCTTTTGTTTACCATTGCTCTTCTACAAGCAATCGGATTTCATCATCATAGAAAAGAATGTTAAATCTTTGTTTCATGGCTTTCCTTTTACACGGCTCTTCTACCTTTTCTTTTACCTCTTCCAAAAATTTCCACCATTGGTGAACAAATCCTAGATTCATCAACCCACTTCATGGTCTTCTGTCTATTCCATCCCAAACCCATTAAAGCACCAAAACAACACAAGCCAAAAAACCAATCTTTGAAATTATTTCTCTTAAAACCCCTAACAAAAACAGACACAAATGAACTCAAACCCAGAATTCCACAGATCACATTCCCATTCAACTGTCTCCCATTCAGCAAAAACAAAGAAACTGAAATCACCAAAAGCATTGTAAACCATGAAGTTCCTTTTTTTCTTCTTTTCCACCAACCAAATCCTCGTCCTCCATAACCTTTCGGAAAACCTAGTACCCCGCCCTCTCCACCATTAAATTCTTGAATGATGAGATCCAACGGCTGTGGTAAAATGCTGAGATTTGAAGCCAAAATTGAGATCAATTGAAGCATAAATTTTCTTGATCTTTGAGACCCAGGTTCCCTTTTACTCTTTTTTGCACATATGACTCGCCTTTGGACATGGGTTCGAGCTGAAAGTGAAAGTGAAGGGTCAATAGATGGAAATTTTGGTGCAGGATTAGTACTTTGAAGAAAAGTGTTTGTTCTACCAAGAGAGCTTAAGAGAAGAACGTGTTTTGAGAGGAGGAAATGGGATTTGAAGTGAAGGGTATGCTGCATGTTGTTTGCTTATTTTTGTTGTGAATTGAAAACTTTTAATTTGCAGAAGCGAAAGAGGAAATGAACAGGAAAAGAACAAGCGACCGTTACGAATCTTTATTTTCAAATTTTTGAGAATAGCTCAAATAGAGACTGGATGGGTTTCAAATTTTCAAGAATTTGTATTCCACTTTTGATGTGGACCCTTAAATTGATTAGCGGTTTCACTAGGGATTATTGGGCTGGGAGTGATTTATTTTTATTTTATATATTTATAATTTTAATTTATTAAAGTATTTGTAGTATTGATATTTATCTTCCTATTAAAATCTGATATGAAGATGAGATGATAGTCGTTAATGCTCAGGAGTTCTTTTATATTTTGATACATTCTTTATTATCGAACTTATCACATATTATGAATCTAAAACAATTGTATAGTATTCTATGTTGAAGTTCAGAGTTACAGGTGACCATGCTACCACAAATTTCGCCTTTTAAGGAGAGATTATTTAACTATTGATCTTGGCAATTTCTACCATTTAAATGAAAATATGTAAATAATTACTCGAACTAAGTTTAAGATCTTCTCCAAGTTGATTATTATGCTTGCATTTTTACTTCTTGGTTTTGATGGTAAAATGCCTTCCCTTGAAAGGGCTGAAGCCTGAAGTGTCAACTTGTTCCTGAAAGTTAATGCACTGGTCAAGCGTCTTTCTTGTCAGTGGTGGGCTATACCATGAAGCCAAAAAGTTCAAAGAGAAGGTGAATGTTACTAGCAACTAGAGTTTTCATGGGGCATAAACTTCATTTGAACCTAAATGTACTTCTGTTGGTTTTCAAATTCATAACAAGTTTTGCCTTCATAGAAGGGACTTCATTGTCCCTGCTCTTTATCTTCTTTTTTTATGTCACCAATGACAGAACAGCCCTTGGTGGGCAAAACTGCATTATTTTATTGGACTGCTCGGAAGCATTTATAACGAATGTAGAGGAGACAGTGAAGGCGAAGGCAGTTCCATATCTCTTTGTTAGTGGACGAGAATGTAGCAAAATAACTATCAGGGTATTGGATCCAATCTGTCCACGCCCCCTCAGCTTACAATGACAGCCGATGGGAATAGGTAACAAACCTCTTTATGGCGTAACTGCTATTGACCAAGCATTGGACAATCTAAATGAGGAGGCCACATACCACAATTTCTGTCCATCGGATGGTCCCAAGCCAAAAGTTTGATATCAAGAGTGATTCTTTATGTTCCTGCAGTACTTTCGGTGAGTGTGTGCGTTATTGAGTGTGGATCAGCAAAGCATTACAATTTCTGAAGCTCTGCGGAAAAATGAAATACAGGTTTGCTAGTACCGGATATGAAAAGACTACCGGAAGGAAAAGTGTTGATAAAGAAAATCCCACCAGGTTTTCTGTATCTGGCGGGAAGCCTAACCGGTGTGTCATCTTTCCAGCCAATGTAACAATGGTTGCTGAAGCTCTAGAAAGAAGAAACAAGAATTGGTAAGAGCTCTGCATAAGTACTATAAATGCTTTTCTGTAGTAAGCTCTTGTTGCGATGATGAGTAACCAATTATCCTCGGCAGGATTGTTCGGACAAAAATTGCAAGTGATTTGATTGTACAAGTTGGAGATTCCAGCTTTCACTTACACAAGGTATGCTGAATAACTGTGTACTAATCTTGACAACATTGACTATTCCAAATGGAGCTATCCTAAAATATCTCCAAGAAACATTAACATCTTTTAAAATAATCGTTAGTTCTGTAGATTATTATCATCTTCCTGGAGGCTAAAACTTCATGTCTTTTTCTGGGTTTCAGCTTGCTATGGTCTCAAAAAGTGAATACCTAAACAGACTTGTATTTCAAAGAAGAAGCAATGGGGAGAAGGGAAACAGCTCCAAGATCCATATTGACAATCTTCCAGGTGGAACTGAAACTTTTGAATTGGTAGTGAAATTCTGTTATGGATGGAAGGTTGATCTAACAGTAACTAATGTTGCCGCGCTATATTGTGCTGCACATTTCTTGGAAATGAGTGATGATCTTGACCCAGGAAATATCATTTCCAAAACAGAAACCTTTTTGAGTTTTGTGGTATTTTCATCTTGGAAGGACACATTTCAGGTTTTGAAAGGCTGTGAATCCATACCAACATGGGCCAAAAAATTACAGATCTTGAAACGTTGCTCAGAAGCAATTGCTTGGAAGGTCTGCATAAACCCACAAGCATTTTCTTTTGATGATAATGATTCACAGGGCAGAGAATCTCTAGTAAATAATAAAAAAGACTCGAAACAGGATGGCATGGTCGACCATTGGTGGTTTGAAGATGTTTCATCCCTTCGGATAGATCATTTTATCGAAGTAATTGAATGCATTAAAAGACAGGGAATGAGATCAGAGCTTGTCGGATTATGCATTTCTAAGTGGACTGCGAAGTGGATTTCCCAAATCACTTTTGGACTTAACAGTATGACCCCCAAGCACCTGACTTACCAGTTACGCAAAGTTACCACAGAAAGTTTGATTAGGCTACTGCCTGAGGATGCAAATTCAGTTTCTTGCAACTTTCTACTTCACCTTCTCAAGTTGGGGTTGATGATGAAAATTAATGCTGAGTTGCTAACTAAACTAGAAAGAAGAATAGCTTCCATGTTGGACAAATGTTGTGTTCCAGATCTCTTGGTTAAGAATCATGGAGAAAATGATACTGTTTATGACGCTGGCATCGTTGCTAGGGTGGTAGAACATTATGTTTCTTTTGTTTTGAGAAATCCTTCTCCAAGAATATTTGTTGTCGGAAGGCTAGTGGATGGGTATCTAACACTAATTGCAAGGGACCAGAACCTTACTGCTACAACTTTCCAGTCGCTTGCAGAARCATTACCAAAAAGTGCTAGACATTGTGATGATAACCTTTACAGAGCCATGGATATCTACCTGAAGGTATAGAAGTTATGTCTAGCAATTTTTTATTCTTCTAAAAGATTGTCACATCTCAATAATTGGTAAATAACTTCCTCATTTCCTGTAACATTTTTTTTTTGGTTTAACCAATTGCAGGCACATCCTAGCCTGACAGAAGAAGAAAGAGCAAGTGTATGCAGAGCCATGGAATATCATAAACTATCGCAAGAAGCACGCCAGCACATGATGAAAAATGATCGATTGCCATTGAAAATGAGAACGCAATTTATTCTTCTTGAACAAGTGAACATGACAAGGTCTATGACAGCTGCAGGTTCAAACTACCGGAGAACAAAGACACAGGCAATTATCAGAGTTAGCAAAGGTTTAGAGAAAGGATGGATGACATCACAGAAGGAGCTGAAGATGATGAAAAAAGAGGTTGAGACAATGAAAATGCAACTCAATCAGTTGCAATTGTGTAAGATACAGCTTCAGAAACAAGTGAAGAGATGTCGTTAGTTACAAGATAAAAGAATTTCCTGCTTACCTTCTGAACAAGCAGCAGCATTTGTTATGAATATTATAGATGAATTCCTCTTGAAGAGGGTTGCTATTATATTCATTCATGATTTATGAATTCAGAAACAAAATCTGAGTGATGATGT
>JANKKB010029939.1:0-36314 GCA_026225775.1 Bursera palmeri | reverse complement strand
GAAATATAACATAATTGATAATCTACTAAAAATATTAGGTATGTTCGTTAGATGTTCATCGATTTATGTAAAGATTATATTGAAAACAATGTTGTTTTATAAGTATATAACTTTAATATTTTATCTAAATGTTTTGGATTCTTATTAATATTAATCACAATCCTGACTTAATTTTAACCATTCAAAGTATTTATATTTAAGATATAATATTTTTTAATATATAATCATCCAAAAGTTATATAAATTCTTTAATATCATATGTCCTTCTTGGAATAAAATATATTATAAATATGAGGATTGTATTTAATTTTTATATTTATGTTTTTCAGATATTAAATTTACGAAAATTTCCTTGATATTTTGTAAAATTTGAGAATTAGTTAAAATTTTCACAAAATCGTTGGGTACCTATTGTCAATTACTATGAGAGAGGTGAATGATATTTAGTTTACACTCTGTAAAGAACTTGGGTTGGATTTGGAGGCCCACCTCGATCATATTCAAAGGCCATATTTAAAGGACGGCCCAATCATTCGTCCAAAATGAGCCATATAAATGTACCAACATTTTGTTAGGGTTTACCCTCTGCCCTGAAAGTAGCTCTACGCTTTCTATAGCAGCTGCTCCAGCAAACCAGTCAGAAAAGGGCCTGTCCGCCTCGCAACAATGGTGACTCCTTCTCTCTATATGTACACTTGGATATGTATTCATGTTGCTAAACAAAATTAACATGCTATACGTTTTATTTTCAGATTATTCCAGAGAAGAACCGGAAAGAAATCTGCAAATACCTCTTCCGAGGTTCGTATCTTGTACTTTATTTGTGATCATTCATGTGTCATGTGTTTGTGCTTTGTTGCTTACTGTTCAATTTTAATTCGAAACTATGCATAGGGCGCATTTTAGTATTGTTAGAGGTTGCCCAGATCCTATGCTTTCTAATAAAGTATATGTTGCCTATAGGTAAGTTAATTTTATTTGAAAATGGATATAAGAAAGCTAAATTTGTTTAATTGATGAGAAATCACCTTAATGGGATGATATTTTTATTTTTATTTGTATCATTTGTTCATGAAAAATTAGAAAATGCAACTAAACCTAACCAGGGTTTCTGTTAAGCTTACTAAGTGGGTTTGCTTGTTTTGTATTACTTAAAATGTAAAATTCTATATCTTAAGTGGGATGAAAACATTGCCAAAAAGGATATTGTGTAATGCTTAAGATATGAAATCCTTTTTTACTCTGTTTTTCTTTATTATTATTATTTTTTAAATGGTTATCGTTTTCTTTTTTGGGGAGGGGGTGGTAGCAAAGCAGAATTTTATATGTTACAATATTAAGTAAAAAATACCGTTAGCAAAATGAGGTTCTGATTTTTTTTTCCTTCTCAAATCTCCTGGTAATCTTCAGAGGGAGTTTGCTATGCAAAAAAGGATTATAATCTTGCGAAACACCAGGAGATTGATGTTCCCAATCTGCAAGTGATTAAGCTGATGCAGAGCTTCAAATCTAGAGAGTACGTTCGGGAGACATTTGCATGGATGCACTACTACTGGTACCTTACGAATGACGGGATTGAATTTTTGAGGACTTACCTCAATCTTCCATCAGAAATTGTGCCTGCCACCTTGAAGAAATCTGCAAAGCCAGCTGGTCGCCCTATGGGTGGCCCTCCCGGTGATCGTCCAAGGTATTATTCTTTATTGATCATTTTATTTTCTGTTTCAGTGATTCTTATCTTTTAATTGACGTGGTTAAATATGTTTTAATTGTCTGACCTTTAGGGGCCCACCTCGCTTTGATGGAGACCGTCCAAGGTTTGGTGACCGTGAAGGATACCGATCAGGCCCTCGTGGCGGTGACTTTGGTGGTGAGAAAGGCGGAGCCCCAGCAGATTTCCAGCCAGCCTTTAGGGTAATTTCTATTTTGTAAAAAAACTGAAATTTTCTGACTTCATTATTGGACTGGCTCACAGTCTGAATGAGTCAGAGCTTTCATTTTGTCATCATCTGCTTTCTAATTTTGATTGTTCTCATGTAATATGCTGCAACTGTATGAGTGTAAATGATTGGGTGGACAATATTGTCATGCACTTCAGAATCTAAGAAAACCACACAAGTGAGTGGCTAAGGACTATTTTCTAAGTGATTTAATTATGGAACTTCTCTTCCTTGGGTCTGGTTGAGGAAGGGGTGCTTTAGTAAAGTGGATGACTGGTTTTTATTTGCAGCAAAGTGTTAGAAAGCTTTCTAGAATACACTTTTCTTGCAATGAAACGTCTTTGTTTGGTTTTATTGAAAAAAGGAAGAGGCTAGTTTAGTTATCTGGGTGTTTGGTTTTGAAAATCAAATAAATACTTTGCTCCTTTTGGTCCTGCAGGGTTCTGGTGGAAGGCCTGCCTTTGGTCGTGGAGGTGGAGGTGGAGGTGCAGGATATGGTGCAGCTCCAACAAGTTCAGGTTTTCCTTGAAGGCGATGTTGTTTCTTCTATTCAAATATTTGTCTCAAAAGTAGTTGTTCAAGTCTAAGAACAAATCTAATGCCTTCGTTGAATTTTCTATAGCGTTTTGTAAGGTTTTAAAGTACAATATAAAGCTTATTATGAGATCTTTAATTTTCTCTCAGCTCAGCTATTGATTGAAATTGAACCCACATCTTTATTTGCATCTTGTTATATGAGGTGTATTTCGATTTTTATTCTACAACCATAAACTTGTCTGCTGTCTGTGATATATATGATTCTGCGGTTGAGTCCTGTGAGCTTGAGCTGGAGTAGATATTTTAAGATTTTTTCTCCATTTTTCATCCTCCTAAATATAGACCATCTATATATATAAAATTTCAATCTTAAGTTGTTATGTTGTCCTTTTTAGCTGACGTTTAATGGTTACACCTCCCCATTGAAGCATTGGAACTTTTTTATGTTATGATTTCCGCTTTGCTACATTTGTTTCGAAACCGTCCATAGTAGTTGAGTTTGTAGGAGCACCAGTACATAATCTTCTATGGATGGAAGATTGATTTTCTCCAGGGCAGCAAGCACTTATAATTATAGTCTCCTTTATAATTAAATGCTATGTACTTCTCATTTAATAATAATTTTTTCTTCTTCCACTTCGCCTTGTCCACTCCGTTCACTCTCTCTAGTTGTTTTTGCCCCTCATATAATGAGGCATCATATGTCTTTGATTATACTATAAGACATGCATAAATGCTTCACGTCTTAGCAATTGGACAACTTCATCATATCTCTCATGAAATTATCAATTCAAAGTTTCTCCTTCATATTATTAGAGTTAAGATCTAGCATCCGAAGTGAAAACAATTTCTTTAAATGTTTACTGCTTTCCTGGGATTGTTGAACTTGCAAATTTTCTCGTTACGTATCCATAAAAGTCAACGCAAGATTATAATTAATGAGAATAAAATAATATATTGACCACCATGGCATAGTCCATTTTGGGTTAAAAATGGTAACAAACATGTCCTTAATACCTTGCAAAACACCAAAACACAAAAACACAAAAACACGAGACCATTAGAAAGACACAAAATATCCCGACTTTCATCCTTTAACAACCCACGGCACCCCTCTAACCCAAGCACCGAAGCCTTAGTCGACCTCCTCCATCTTGCTCTCCTCAGCGCCGTCTTCCTCCAACGCGGGCATGTCGGTATCATCATCTGCAGTCTCTTCCTCGTCGATGCTCAGACCCAACTTCAACATTCTGTGAATCCTGGAAGCAAATGTGTTTGGCTCCTCAAGGCTGAAACCAGAAGTGAGCAGGGCAGTCTCGAAAAGCAGCATCACTAGATCCTTCACGGACTTATCATTCTTGTCAGCCTCAGCTCTCTTCCTGAGCTCCTCCATGATCCCATTGTCAGGGTTGATCTCCATCGTCTTCTTGCTTGACATGTAAGACCCCATGCTGTTGTCCCTTAGAGCCTGAGCCTTCATGATCCTTTCCATATTAGCACTCCAGCCATACTCTCCAGTCACCAAGCAGCAAGGAGAGTCAACAATTCTGTCGGAAACAACTACTTTCTCAACCTTGTCACCCAAGATATCTTTCATTGTCTTGCAAAGGTCTTCGAAAGACTTCTTCTTCTCTTCTTTCTTCTTTTTCTCTTCTTCGGTCTCATCATCAAGTTTCAATCCTTCCTTTGTGGCAGACACCAACTTCTTCCCGTCATATTCCTTCAACTGACCAACAGCATATTCGTCAATAGCATCAACCATGAAGAGGACTTCATAGCCCTTCTTCTTAAGGCGCTCCAAGAATGGAGAGTTCTCCACAGCCTTTTTGCTTTCACCAGTAATGTAGTAGATATCCTTCTGACCCTCCTTCATTCTAGTGACATAATCCTTCAAGCTTGTCAACTCGTCACCACTCTTGGTTGAATGGTATCTAAGTAGGTCAGCTATTTTAGCTCTATTTTGGCTGTCTTCATGGATACCCAACTTCAAGTTCTTGGAGAAAGCCTCATAGAACTTATTGTAGTCCTCCTTGTTATCCGCAATTTCATTAAACATCTCAATGCATTTCTTCACAAGGTTCTTCCTGATTACCTTGAGAATCTTGTTCTGCTGCAACATCTCACGAGAGATGTTGAGTGGCAAATCATCAGAATCAACAACACCCTTGACAAATCCAAGGTACTCAGGCATGAGCTCCTCACAATTGTCCATAATAAACACCCTCCTGACATAGAGCTTGACGTTGTTCATCTTCTTGCGGGTGTCAAAGAGATCAAAAGGTGCCCTCTTCGGAACAAAGAGAATGGCCTTAAATTCAAGCTGACCCTCAACAGCGAAATGCTTGACAGCGAGGTGTTCTTCCCAATCGTTGGTCAAGCTCTTGTAGAATGCAGCATATTCCTCCTTGGTGATCTCCTCTGGTTTGCGCAACCAGATTGGTTTCTGCTTGTTGATTAGCTGCCACTCATAAGAAACCTCCTTAATCTTCTTCTTCTTTGACTTTGTCTCCTTCTCTTCATCAACATCTTCGACATCGCCTTCCTCTTCCTTCTTGGCTTCATCATCTTCGTCATCACTGATTTCCTTCTCGGTTGTTTTCTCGGTCCAGAGGTAGATGGGGTAACTAATGAATTCAGAGTGTTTCTTCACAAGGTCCTTAATTCTCCTCTCTTCCAAGTACTCAAGCTGCAATAAATTCCACAGCAGATTTCAATCAATAACAATTTTCAATAACTAAACATTAGAGACTACAACTCAAATAATTTTACTTTCGCATTACTTGATCCTCCTTGAGAAAAAGGGTCATCTTGGTACCCCTGCCAAGCGGCTCTCCACTGACATCCCTTGTAACAGTGAAAGAACCACCAGCTTGTGATTCCCATATGTACTGCTCATCGTCGTTGTGCTTTGTCGTCACAACAACCTTCTCTGCGACAAGGTAAGCAGAGTAGAAACCGACACCAAATTGACCAATCATAGACACATCGGCTCCTGCCTGCAAGGCCTCCATAAACTCCTTGGTTCCAGATCTTGCAATTGTACCCAAATTGTTCACCAAATCTGCTCAATTCAAAAGACAAAAACAAAGAATCAATACCCAATAACGAAATTTTTTTCAACTCTAAACCTCCAATTTCGTGCCAAACATCGAGTATCATAAATTGGGCTGAATTCTAAATATCCTTACAACTATAATGTTCACAAATTTAGAAATCGGTTTTTTTTTTTTTTTTTTTTTTTTTTTTTTTTTTTTTTTTTTTTTTAAAGAACTTTAGTTTACCTGCTTTGGTCATCCCGATACCGCTATCAATGATAGTAAGAGTCTTGTTAGCCTTGTCAGGTACGAGCCTAATGAATAGCTCTGGTTGACCATCGAGCTTGCTCTTGTCAGTCAAGCTCTCAAATCTGATCTTGTCCAAAGCCTACAAAATCATCAAACCGATACCTTCATTAACCTCAAAATCATTAACCCGTAGAAGCTTAAAAAATAAAAATTATACTAAACTCAGCCGAGAAATCAATCTATACGTACATCAGAAGAATTGCTGATGAGTTCACGAAGGAAAATCTCCTTGTTGCTGTAGAATGTATTGATGATCAAACTCAACAGCTGGTTGATCTCTGCCTGGAAAGCGAAGGTCTCCGCGTCCGCCATTGCTGCTCACAAACAAACAAGAAACAGAGAATACGAAAAACTGCTTTAATGGGAAGAGACTGCTACCAGATAAACAGAGAGAGCGAGAGTGTCTGGCAAAGCCAATACTACATTTGCGTATATTTATACTAGAGAGCTTCAGCAACTCAGGTCTCCGAGGGTGGGGAGGAAAAGAGGCAAAGGTGGTTCTGGATTGTTCCAATAAGCGACGTCGTTTTGATTTGAATTGGTTGGGTTTGTATTATAACGGCGCCGTTTCGAGGTCGGTTTTCTTGTTTAAGCGGGAAGTTTTAATTGGTTAAAGCGACGTTAATGACTTATTGAGGTTAGGATTCTAGAAGGATCGTCCAGTTGAGCTAGTCTCGAATGTTCTTTTCTTGAGCGACCGTCGTTACTTTTTAACTTTTTTGTTGACGAAGACTTCGCTCGCGTCAAGACACGTTGGCCGGGTGCACTGACGTCAGTAGCAGTATCATGGACTTATAGTAAATACAACTCGAAGCCGTGAAACCTTGGCCCAGGCCTTGTCGTGTCTCTTTGGGTTGTACCAAATCATGGCACGGGCTTTTTGATTGAGGCCCAAAATTGTATCATAGGTTTTGCTTCGGCTCAACTTGTGTCGTTCCACACCCTATTGCCTGGCTGGTTGGCGCTGATTAGTTATTTTCATTCTTTTAAGGGCTAAAATCTACTAACCTCCTAGAGGCTCTCGAAATTTACTTAGAGCCCTTTGGTTTGGAAAATAGCAATTACTGCCCTCGCCTCTGCCAGCCCCGACTTTAAAATCGCTTCTTCTTTGTGATGTCTGAACACATAATGAATTTTTTAAGATTGTTTGAGGAAATTTTAAAAATATTGATTTACAAATTTTAAAAGAGAAGTATACGGTATAGTGAATTCATTAGTTAATTGATGATTCAAGCAGTGAAGGAAACAATAGTAATTTTGTTAATTGCTATAAAGAAAAAGAAAAAGAAAGAGAATTTAATTTAGATTTGACATGAAAGAGATTAAATTCAAATAATTGGATGTAAATGATGTTTATTGTAATTATTTTTAAGATTATATTAATTATTAGATTAAATATAGATAAAAGTGAGTAGCTGATGTGTGATCTATATATAAATCTAAGCAGTCTATATATTAAATAATATTGAATGAATTAAACACTATTAATAAAAGATAATATTGATAAATAATATCTCAATATTAAACATTATTATCAGTCTTTATGACTCTTTATTTTTATTTAAAAAAATAATTTAAAATATGATCATGCATTTAAAATATTTAAATGTTATGATTACAATTTACTATATTAAAACATTGATAAGTACTTTTGGTTATTAAGCGTTAAAGATAAAAAAATTTTTTTTTGAGAGTATAAGTTGTTGAGCTTTAAACAATAGAGATTGAGAGTAAAAAGAAATTGTTGGATTACAGTCATGATAATCTAAAATTCGTTTAGTGTGTGATTATGTTTTAGAAGCCCTTCAATTTTGATTATTTTTAAAATTTCTCCTATAGTTTATTTTATAAGCAACAAATTCAACAAGTCATTATAGTTTGTAGGGGAGAAGGTGGGGCCTTGAGATACGGCGGCATAGGTGACCGGTTGTCTCACCCTTGGTTCGTTCGGTCTCGTTCCTGATGAACCAGCCCATTTGATAATGGCGGACAGATCATCGCTCAAGAAGAGACCCAATAAGCGATCCACCTCCACATACAACTCAAATTCCTTTCACTCTCCTTGCATGGGTTCTTCTTATTTGTCTCGATTCCATTACAAGAGAACCCCTGCTGCCGTCCTTTTCTTTGTCGTCTTTTGCGGTGTCGTCGTCTTGAGCATTTCATCGAACATTTGGGCCAAGTTCGTGTCTGTCGATCACTCGCTCCGTCTTTACTCCATTGAAGTCGTCAACGAGTTTCCTCATGATGCCAAAGCCTTCACTCAGGTGATCCTGCAATTTTTAAACAGAACCTGAAGTTGAGGATAAATTTTTTTATTTGATTTTTTGATATTTGCGAGTTCAATATTGAATGTCGTGATCATTTTCAGGCTGTTAATGCTTACTGAAAGTGCCACTAATGTTGAGTTTGAAGGGTAGTTATAGGGATCAGAGGGAATTCTATGCAATTATCATTCAAGGGGCAATTTTTTCTTCCTCTATGAATGGCTTATATATCATTTAAGCAATTGATATTAATATGAGTGCTTTGTTTGCTTTCAGGGCCTTCTGTATGATGGAAATGATACCTTATTCGAGTCAACTGGTCTTTATGGCCTTGTGAGTTTGCTTTCTCTTTATTTAGTACTTTTCCTTGTTTGCCCTTTTTTCTTTCTCTATTTCTTGCATATTACAATGTTCAACTCTTGGCTTCACTTTTTTCTCTTATGCTTACAGTCTTCAGTTCGGAGGGTAGAGCTCAAGACTGGGAAGGTACAGATCCCATATCTTCAAATTCTTATACAGACTTCTGGAAATGAACTCTTTTTTAGCAACAATTTGCTTACATCATGCTAAATGAATACAGTAAATGGTTCGTGATGAACTGTTCAAAATCTGCCTAATATAAACTGACTGCATGATATCTACTTAATGGTAATTGGAGGGTATTTCAGTATGACTAAATCTAATTGAGTAGTCCCTTTTCCTGTGCTCACATGTAATGCTGCAACAAGGTGCACTTTTAAATAAAGTATTTATCGTGTTTGCTCTATGCAGGTTGGGGCTATTCAGAAAATGGAAAATTCATATTTTGGGGAGGGCTTAACTCTCCTCGGTGAAAGGTGTGAAAAGAAAATGGAACCTTGTTGATTAGGTTTTTCTGATCTTTCTGGACAATCTGCCTCACTTTAGATTACAAGCTGCATCCTCTTACTTTGATAATTATCCTTTATAGGTTCTGTAACCGCATTTCTTTGATTTTTACTATTTTTATTGTTATTATAATTATTTTTACACCAAGTACAATACGGTATAACTTGCAAAGAATAGACCAAAACTTGTACATGATTAATGTCATGGACTATAATTCACAGTCATGAAATTGACAAAAGAAGAGAGATAATGAATTATAATCTAAAGATGGTGTACGAAGCCTTTCTTTTGTTGTTGTGATATGTATTGTGATAACCTTTTATGTTANATGAAATTGACAAAAGAAGAGAGATAATGAATTATAATCTAAAGATGGTGTACGAAGCCTTTCTTTTGTTGTTGTGATACTCAGTATCCTTGCATTTGTCGATTTGTCCTAGTAGTTTCTTCAGTCCATATTTGTAGCACTGATAGCATTTAAAGAGCAACGTTGCTAATGTAGTAATTTCTCATTTTCTTTTGTAGGCTGTTCCAAGTAACTTGGTTGAAGGATACTGGTTTCATATATGACCGAAATAATTTAAGCAAAGTTTGTGCTTCAACTTTTTTCTGCTGTAATTTGTTTTTTGTTATTGTCGTCTAGTGGTTACTTTCTTGATTTAATATATAAAAAGGAGTTTGGATCAAATGATCTGAACTAATTTTTTGGTTCTTTTCTGCATGTTTCAGTTAGAAGATCTTAGATACCATCTTCAAAATCATGTTAATTATAGTTTCATCTATTTTTTTCTGCTGGGTTTGTTAGTGTGTCATCCAAGTTTATTTTGGTTAAAATCAATCACTCATCTGCTGGTTTGAAAAATATATTTTCAAATTTCTATTAAAATAAGGTGCGCTTTTCTTGTATTGCCCATACTGTTGCTATTCTGGACTGTAATAGGTTATATGTTGCACTCATTGCAGTTTCAAAAATTTACTCATCAGATGAAAGATGGATGGGGACTGGCTACTGATGGAAAATTCTTGTTTGGAAGTGATGGAACTTCAACATTATACCAGATTGACCCTCAAACATTGAAAGGTTTCTCTTATATACAACAGTTACTGTCAATTCCATTTTTTTCCCTCTTGTTTTTAAATGATTTTAAATATAATTTTTGATTCTTTCTGTTGCATTTAAATGAATAAACTGACATATTTCCGAGAGTTTAAACTTTAACTTCTGGAAGTATCATAGCCTCTGCTTTCTTCACGCACTTAACTAACTTTTTAGTTCCGAAATGTGATGATAGTTTGTCATTTGATCTTAGTTTTAAGATTGTATTTATGTTGATTTGTTTGGTTCACTGTTGAATTGGAGTTGCCCTTCATGCAGTTATTGGAGAAAAAATTGTCAGATACAAAGGTAGAGAAATACGGAATCTCAATGAACTAGAGTTCATAAATGGTGAAGTTTGGGCGAATGTCTGGCAGGTATATTCTTGCATATGCATTGCATATCTGCAAGCTTTTCTGGCAATTCAGAAAATTTTCCAGTTCGAGGAACAACAAGCTTTTGGCATTTGTCCTTAGTGAGAGAAATAAAAGACGAGAGAAAGATAGGGCATACGGGTTTACATTGTTTGCTGTGACACCACCCAAAAGTAACCAACAAAAAGAAGAGTTGGTCATTAGGTTATGAAGCAGAAATATCAAGATGGATATGCCAATTGGAAAATTCTGATTAATGTAGCACCTACATAGTGGGGATATCTACGATTATATCCATATTTTTATACCAGTTCAGCTTTTTCTTGAAATATTATATGCTTGAAATTTTGACCCACAAGCAGTACAAAACTTATTTCATAAGCCCTTTCCAAGTTCTTATTATAATTCATTTTCTATTAAAAAGAGTATCCAAGAAGTATTGAATATCTGGTACCAAAATATTTACTTTTGAAACTTTAAACATTAGAAGTATGGCTTGCCTATAGTAACACCACGATAGGTCAGACATTTTGTCATAACTGGAATTATTTTGTTAGAGCATGATATTTTAAACAATATGGATATAAGCTATGTGTGATGTTATTTTTAATGAATTATCTAATAGTTTTATCTCATTTTGTAGACTGACTGCATTGCTAGAATCTCATATGAAGATGGTATGGTGCTTGGATGGATTTTACTTCCCAAGTTAAGGTTTTGTATCGAATTTCCTACCTATTTGTAATGGATTATTGATAGTTATTCTTAATATAATCACAGATAAGTAGAGTAGTTTTTCTAGATCATTTTGGTTCAGTAGCATTTAATATTCCATTTCCTTTCCTTTTTGGTCTTCCAGGGAAGGGCTGGTAGCTTCTGGGCATGGTGTAAGCTTATAACCAAATCTCTATCTATATAGATATAGATATAAGATTAAGATCTTTTAACTTAAAATTCTACTTAACTTCAAATATCACTATTTTGTAGGGTATTGATGTCTTAAATGGCATAGCATGGGATAGCAATCAAAGCCGCATTTTTGGTAAGCTCCAAGATTTGATGCGCTTTTTACTAAATTATCATTGTTATAATGTATTCTGCGCCTTAGGTTCCTAGTGAATACTGTTGAGCAAATTTGTTTCAGGTGGAACTAATAATTCCTCACTATTTAGATACTTGAGAAATTTATTGCAACATAATTAGAGTTGGAATCTCCTAAATTTAACTAATCTTTTAACTATTTGTATTGAACTACACACATATTGTTTTGTCACCATCCTCAATATGCCATAACTTTTATTTTTGTATATGCTTTTTTAATATTTATGCATGCATTGATTAGCTCTCTAGAGAAACCAACCGTTTTGGTTTACCACAAGTCTTTTACCTTTAGTCTGAACCTTGTCCCTCCTCATTGAAGTGGTTACTATTCTTTAGTGCATCTGGCCAAAGTGTTTCATATGTGTTTACCCAACTTGAGGTTGATTGGTGCTGCAACATTCAACATTTCTTCCCTGCCTCTCATCCATCCCATTATAGTTTTTCTTATTTCTTCAGCCTATATTATCATAATAAACGCAATCAATGTTGCAGTTGCCATAAAATTTAATATACCATTTGATCGGTATGGGTGTCCTGCATGAAATTGATTGATTAACTTATGCATCTAATTCCTAATCTTGCATTCATTTTCTCTTTAATTTCTCTCTTCTCAGCCATGGAAGTTAAAATCTCTGTCATCAACAAGTCTTTGTTTCAAATAGTATCTTATATCTGGTTTTGCAAAATCAATTTTTTTATTCTCAGTGATGGCAGATGGTCATGGCTTAGGTTTTGCAGTTGCCATAAAATTTAATATACCGTTTGATCGGTATGGGTGTCCTCCATGAAATTGATTGATTAACTTATGCATCTAATTCCTAATCTTGCATTCATTTTCTCTTTAATTTCTCTCTTCTCAGCCATGGAAGTTAAAATCTCTGTCATCAACAAGTCTTTGTTTCAAATAGTATCTTCTATCTGGTTTTGCAAAATCAATTTTTGTATTCTCAGTGATGGCAGATGGTCATGGCTTAGGTTATTCTAACTTCTAGGCAAAAGATACTTTCCTTAAACCATTTTTTTTTTCTTGAAATATTGGTTTTGCATGGTCCATCTATACCTGCTAACTCTGTTTCCTTGCAGTTACGGGAAAACTGTGGCCGAAGCTTTATGAGATCAAGGTGCATCCAATGAAGACACACCATGACAATGCTGCCCATATCATTGAGCAGCTTTGCATGTTGGATGGACGATTATAAATATTTCAGTTTTACATTGATTTATTTGAAATTGCCCCTGTATATTCAGCCAATCCCTACTACAGATTTTGTAATTTTCGGTGTACCTGAATTTTTGTGTGTGTGCTGTGATATACAGAACCATACAAAGAGAAGAGAAGCCACTAGTTGGAAAGTAAAATTAATGAGTTATAGGAAGTTATTTGTGAACCTTGATCAGTAGCAATAACGCAGATCATAATTTTTTAACTTCATCTCCCTCTCTCCCTCTCTTTCTTTCATGTGCAAGCTAGTAGATTATTCTCATGTTTTATTTCTTTGGTGTGCATGGAACTCTTCAGTTGCCATTCTTGTTGGTTTTTAATGAGAATTGTTATCTTTAGAAATTCTAAGATACATTAGTGCTCAAAGCAATTAAAACAATCTTAAACTTGTCTGTAACTATGCTACTGCTGCACTATCAAGAGGATTAGCTGCTAAAACTGCCTGACGTAGATAAGAAGAATCTTACGGTTTTATGAAAACAAAAGCATGTGCTACCGTTTGAATCTTGAATGAGGATTATCCTTAGTTTTAATTTTATTTCAGTGGTTAGAGAGTAAAAATAACTTTTAACCATCCATACAAGTGCAAAATCCATATGTTATGATCTTTGAATCTTAGTTAAACCAGTTTTTCATATATATATATATATATATTGAGCACAATTATTAAGAAACTATGGTTTCAAAAACACCACCGAAAATAGAAATTGCCGAACATGGGATATATGCAGAGTAGTAGTGTAATGGATGGCGTGATACACAGTAAATGGTCTTTGCTGAAGTGCAATTTAACGATACTTAAACATTGGCCTGTCTAGTCTCTACCAAATCCGTATCTATATTTACCGCTACTCCCGCCAGTTAGTTGGTACATCAGATTTTGAACTATTCCAAAGAGTAAGAGTTTCAGCTAACCTCAAACTCTTCAACCCAACTTAAAATCAAATCCTAACAAGCCCTTCATTCGCTTTCCTCATCCTCCTCTCTTTCTTCCATTACAAGCATGGCAACCGACGTAACATCTCTTCAGAAAAAGCTCTCCAAACACACTCCATTGTTTGGCATTCAAGTATGGATCTTGATACTCACTTTGACTGCAATACTCTTAGCTATAATCCTGACCATCTCCTACCTCTGCGTCATCTTTCATCGACGCAAAAAATGTTACAAATTAGAACATTTTCGTCTCACAAAAAATCCAATTACTCCAAGGACTTTTCACAACACTTTCAGCACTTCATCCCTTGATAGAAGGCTTTTATCCTCTAATAGCATTTCGGAGATTGAGATGAATCTTTCCAAACCAGAGCTTCAGCTGATGTTATCTGATCAATGTTCTGTCAAGTCTAGTGGTGCAATAGATCAAGGAAGTGTTATCATTGATTTAGAGAGACGGCGCGGCAACAGGTTGACTCTGAAGGAGATTGAGGTGGTAACTAATGACTTTGCTGAGGAGAATATGATTGCAACTGGAGATTATGTGGTAGTTTATCGCGCTGTATTGTTGGATAACACGCGAGTGGCAGTGAAGAGGCTACTGAGTAACAGGTAGCTAGCTAGCTTAACTTTACTTTTTGTTGTCTTTAATTTTGTAAAGAATTTAGATTTTCCAAATTAACTTGAACTGAAGCATGAAAATTTATTTTCAATGCAACAGTTTCCAGGTTGCAATAAATAAGATTTTAACTGATATTATTTTTTAATAATGCTAATTGATCAGTGTTAGCCAAGATGAGGACTTCATCGAAGAAGTAGAGGCAATTGGGAATATAAAACACAAGAATCTGGTAAAGATGCATGGATACTGTGTTGAAGGATATAACAGGTATCAGTATTATTTAAATTTTTTGCAACTTTTATAACTGGCACACTAGCGATAATCTTCAGTTATTAATTAGCATAACATTGATGTCTTCAAACCCTTAACTTGAATTCGCTTTTGATTAGGATACTCGTATATGAATACATAGATAATGGCAATCTGCATCAGTGGCTCCATGGAAGTCTTGGAGAACTCAGGCCTCTAACATGGGGTATGCGGATGAAAATTATTCAAGGAATAGCAAAAGGGTAAGGGAAGCAGTCTTTAATACTATTAAAATTAGATTTAGAGAAATGCGAGCAACTTGTACATTCTCTTTGTAACTCATTACTTGTTATGCTGACATATTTTCATAAAACTTTTATTTGATTACAATAATGACAAGTAAATCCTTAACTCAGTCATCAATGATTGATTTTTATGGACACGCATCAACATGATGAATGGAGAGTGATGAAGAGAATGGAATCCTTGTGTGTTTCTGCAGGTTGACCTACCTTCATGAGGACATTGAACCAAAGATAGTTCATCAAAATCTAAAAGCTAGTAACATCCTGCTCGATCACCAATGGAATCCTAAGATCTCTGGTGTTGGGATTGAGAAACTTCATGGTCTTGAGTGGGGTTCTTCAACAACTTGTGCAATGGGAAAGTCAGGGTCAGTTGTTCTTGTTCACATGTTTGAATGTAGTTTGCTCATGGAAGCAATAAGACTTCCGTTACTTGAAATATTTGATATTTGATACTCAACAAGTAGCTTCTATTAACCATTTTTATGTTTTTTCTAGGGATCTAGCTCAAGAATGCGCTTCTTCTGGTACATTGAATGAGAAGAGTGATGTTTATAGCTTTGGAATACTTATCATGGAGATTGTATCTGGGAGAATACCTGTAGATCACTGTCAACCCCAGGTACACATTCATACTTTTAGAAGATTTATTTGCTTGATCTTGACCCTTCTCGGATACCCAGATTGTTTCTTGACATGAACTCTAATTGCAGGCGTATTTGATTGATTGGTTAAAGTCCATGGTTGCAAAGCAGAAGATTGCATTTGTGGTGGATCCTAAACTGCCAGAAATGCCTTCTATAAAGGAACTAAAACGGATTATTTTGATTGCTCTGCGATGTGTTGATCCAGAAGTGAAACATAGGCCTAAAATGGGACATGTGATTCACATGCTTGAGCCACGTGACTTGCTACTTAATGATGTAAGAACAATGACTTTTTCCGGAGTTTCTACCATATCAAGTTCTGAAAATTTGTATGTTGTGATTCTATCTATTAAATTTCTGTTTTTCAACTTTGCAGGAACCTCAGATTAAGAAAGCAGCTTCGTATCATAACTAGCCACAAGGGAGTAAGGCTTTTGCCAAAGATGCTTCTGATACAAATGATGGGAAATACCAGAACTAATTGGTAGAAAATGAAGATTGAGCTTGTGATCAAATTTGGTCTTGAAAGTCCAAGTTTGTAGAAGTTACTATTTTAAATTCATAATAGCAGAAGATAAAGAGCAACAAAAGATAAGCAGAGGACTCATTGTATGTTTAATTTTCTTGTATAGAAAAAGCAGCTGCATGATATCATCTATTAACGGTCATTTCCAATACCAAGTCAAATATATTACACTCTCAAACTTTTTTTACATTTCAATAACATGTCTTCAGCTTAACATCTTCAATAGGCAGCTTATCGTCCGGGAAAAGACAATCAAGATGTTTCTTTTCAGGCAACAAATTGCATGCTGGAGGGGTAACACGGCTTGTGACTCCTTGAACATCTGTGCAGTTCCACTGTAGCTCTTTTGGTTTCTCTGTCAATCCAATAGTTACATTGGAAATGCAAATTCCAGTAAAGGGATCATTGGCAATTCCATCAAGTCTGGCTGAATAGGTGACATTCTCAGCCACCATGTCCCTGTAATTAATTCCTGTAATTTCAGGAAGTGCTTTCGGATCAAATCCAGGATCAGGATGTGACCCATAAGCGCCTGTCATCCAGAAGACATACTTCATAGTCTTCATGGTCATTCTTCGTACATATATATTTTTCACATAAGCTCCTCTCCCAACATCAGTTTTGATCCTAACACCGGATTGAGTATCAATGGCTGTGATGTCTTCAGCTCTTACATCTTGAATTCCACCAGACATCTCACTACCAAGAGCAATGGTAGCACTATCAGGTGAAACGCAGGTCAGCCTTCTTATGATTAGGTGTTTACTTGGCATTCCAAATTTAATACCATATTGATCCCAGCCACTTTTAACTGCAATACAGTCATCTCCAGAGACAATGTAACAGTCTTCAATTCGGGTATTTGTGCAAGAATCTGGAAACACCAGAGAGATATGTTACTTATATTCATGCGGTAGTGTGACCAAGTCAATAGAGAACCATAAGTGAAATCTTATAAGAAAAACAAACCTGGGTTTATGCCATCTGTATTGGGAGAATCTATTGGTGCAAGAATTGTGAGGCCTTGTACCAGTACGGTACTGCAGTATATAGGATGGACGGTCCAGGATGGAGAATTGATTAAAGTTAGATTGGATATCTGGACAAGTTTAGAGAACATGATCTCAATAAGATAGGGTCGACTGAGATTGAGTTGCTTATTGCGATATTTGACCCACCAAGGAGCACCTTGGCCATCTATCGTGCCATTGCCACCTAATCCATATCCAAGTGAGTCCATTAGAATAAATTGATCAAAATAATTATCATTTTGGCAATTATATAATGGAGAAGACCAATCTACTCATGTTATGGGAGGCCTTTTAGATTATTAGATTATTGTATGTCCAAAACCGATAATGGTGGATTGTTATTAATAAGTTTCATTCAAAATTATATTCAGAATCAGAAAGTAAATTGAAATGTCAATATTTCTTTAAAAGAAAATGATAAGTACTTTTCGAAAATACAACTTGAAGAATGCTCTGTTTTCTATAAAATTAAGTCTCGAATGGGTTAAATGTCATTACCTGTAACAACAACATCGATTAAGTTGGTGCCGAAAATAAGACTGCTGAACCTTCCGCCAGGGGCATCTCTTCCTCTACCATAGGATGGCAAGACAGCAAGTTGAGGCCATTCTGATTCATCCTGTCCAAACAACATAATCATTCAAGTACATCATTATCGATAACTCGAAGCTTTTTTAAAAAAAAAGTATGGTCCCTTTAACATGTGTATCTAAAATGAAGTCAAGTTAATCACTTTAATACTTATAATTACTAAAAAAATCAATATAACAAGTTATTCAGGGCCTAAAACGGTTGCCGGCCGCCTGCAATGCAGGATCACGTGTGATTCTGATCAGCAATTATATAAAAAACATTTTCCCGCTATCATATATCTTCTACCCGCAGACTAAGTTAAAAAATTACGTTAAATGTTCATGCAAAGGAATAGACATTTAGATTCTCTCTTTCAAGGAAGCACTTGCTATATAGGAATGGTCTTGGACGTTTAATGCTTTTATAAGTACAAATTACAAAGCAAAATTATACCTGAGATGCAAGAAGAACAGCATCTTTATGGATATAGAGAGTGAAATGACTCGTGAGAT
This sequence comes from Bursera palmeri, assembly GCA_026225775.1. Classification (NCBI taxonomy): domain Eukaryota; kingdom Viridiplantae; phylum Streptophyta; class Magnoliopsida; order Sapindales; family Burseraceae; genus Bursera; species Bursera palmeri. The sequence continues at coordinate 18,165 of JANKKB010029939.1, read as the reverse complement.
TAAAGCTTCCAGTTAACCATTTCCCAGGTGGCACAATAAGCTGTGCTCCACCATCCGATGCATAACGGCTTAGATTTGCAATGGCAGCCTTGAACGCCTTTGTATTCGAAGTTTTTCCATCACCAACGCCTCCAAACTCAGTCAACACAGCGCTGTGTTTGCGGCAGTTTACTGCATGATATGCAATTCTGTCTTTACCCTTCGCATGTCGGCCTTCTGATACTTGTAAACTCGGTAATTCCAATATCAAAATGGTCAAGACAACCTGAATAATCTGTAATTTACAGGAAATAAAAGCATTTCTTGATTAGCAATTCATAACCAGAAATATAAACTATAATAACCAAATATTTAAAAAAAAAAAAAAAAAAAAAGTGGGAGAAAGTAGAAAACGTTACAGGGAAATTTCTTGTTTTCGTATGCAACTCCATTATTGAGTTCAAACTTTACGAGTTGTGATAATAAACATGTTATATCATCGCATAGAGAAAAAATATAGAAAAAAAATTACTAAGTACAGAAAAGCCATTTGATTAGCATGTAATGCCAATAGTTAATGATTAACTGTTTTGTTTTTTCAAAAGGCTTTAATATTTTAATGATTACAAAGATAATGGTCAAGATTAGGTTGATAATGTGGGCCTGCATGTTGTGAATTATCGACGTGGAATGATATCATTGGAGGATGGATGTAACCATAACTTTACCAAATACAAGGAAAATGAAAAAAAAAAAAAAAAAAAAGGTAAATTGTTGAGATCTTATGGCAATANGAAAATTAAAAAAAAAAAAAAAAAAAAGGTAAATTGTTGAGATCTTCTGGCAATACTTCCCATCATAAAGGAAAAACTTTGAAAATATTTGAAGAAGTAAATCAACAACAAACCTTAAAGTTCCTTGAGGTCCTGGACTATTTACAATTTCGTTTAAGGAGAACACTAGCCATTCCAACATAATTATTATTGATGATGTTATTGTAATTAGTTGTACATGAGGAAATACAACAAAGATCTTGAGAGATCTTCAGGTCTGAGCAACCTGAAAGGTTCAAAATTTTCAAGGAACTTGAAGTCACGAATCGTGGTTGGAAGACTCTTGAGCTTTATGCATTAGTCAAATCTAATTCAATCAACTCAGTGAGACACTCAATTGAGGAGGGAACTTCGTCTATTCTAGTCCCTCTTAAATTTAAGTGTTTAATATTCCCTGAAATCTCTGGAAACTTTTTGAGAATGAGTTATAGGAGATCCAAAATTAATATTGCTTCAAAAGCCCCTAAAAGTTGTACAACCTCCTATAGATTAAAGATACGGAGCTTGGGAAAATATCTGATAGATGAGTGAACATCGACCAAGCTTCTGCAATTTTGAAGATTTATAACCTCAAGCTCCACAGCATCTGAGAGGTCTGGAATCTCAGTAAGCGATTCAGAGTCACGAAGATCAATGAATATCAACTTGGAAGGACACTGTAGCAATCGATATATCAAGAATAAATTATGATGGGTGAGTTACACAATTTATATTCAAAGCAAGAAACACGTAGTATAAAAATAAGTGATACCTTCCTTCCTTTCCAAAGCTGCTTAACCTTGCTATATGGCAATGCAAGGTTCTTAAGACTGAATTGTAATGGCAATTCTGAGAAAGGGTATTTATACCAATGGAGATACTTTTAACTCATTTGAAAGACATTTTGGTTTCTTAGGAAGGTGAACACTAGACATATTTCTATCATCTCCAAAGCGCCGTACATAGAAGTTAAGAAATTTAAGATGAGGCATATTTTCAATAGCACAAGAACTTAGACTCATGTCTTCAATAGTCTTGGACAAATATAAGAACAAGCCATGAACTGTATCAGTCCCCTTCATACAAAAAAAGAAGAAGTTAGCATAATTAAACTTCCTAAAGTTTATATATAAATATTTTGTGTTTAACTCCTTTGCTAAAAATCCTGATATAAGAATTAAACTAAAATCAATTGACTCTTACCTTGTTATTCTTCAATACTTGTAAGGCATCCTCATGATCCCATAGCCTACTCCGATTTCGTGATACATTGGGTGATTCTTGGCGAATATCCTTCCAACCCATTTCTTGTAGTAAATCATGCATTTCTATCTTACTAAATATTGTTTTGGTGATCAGTGACTTATTAATGAGGAGACCAAGTCCAAAATATCAAGACATGTGACAACTATTTAGTATTTGTGTTACAAGATCATAATCGATCCCACCCTTTAAAGCTAAAAACGCGTCTTTTTCTTCATCCTCTAGTCCATTGTAGCTAATTCTCAAAGCATTGTAAATTTTAAAATTGGAATTCCCTTTTAATAAGCTAGGCAATACGCTTTCTCATTCTTATTTATTCTTTACCCAAAAGGAAGAAACCCACACTTTAAGAGTCAATGGATGACCTTTTAACACATTTTACCATTCTCCTTGAGAGCTTCTCAAGATATTCAGTTTGAGGGTTTTGTTTAAAGGCATAATTAGAAAAGAGGTGAAAAGCTTGTAGGTAGTTAAGTTCCTTGACCTCATGTATTTTTGTTCCTTTATATGCACAAAGCACAGAGACTTTGTCTCTCTCTAGTGGTCATAGTGACTCTACTCCCAAGAACAAACTCAGCAAATCCTCCCATTAAAATTTTTAATTGTTCTGAATCAGCAACATCATCAAGAACAAGAAGAACTGTCTTGGATTGGACCCTACGCTTAATGAATGGGTTTGCAGTATCAAGAGTGTCAATGATAAGATTTTTATCATCTAAAATTCTAGTAAGAAGTTGCTCTTTCAATCGAACTAGTCCTTGTTTTGCTGAATCTTCTCTAACATTTAGGATGAAGCAGCAACCATCAAACTGAAGAGAAAATTGTCTGAAAACAATTTCAGCAATGGTCGTTTTGTCGATACCACCCATACCCCAAATTCCTACAACTTGAAAATTTGCTAATAATGTTTTAATGTGCTTGACTTGTTCTTCCATTCCAACTAGGCCTTCAAAATAACTTCTTCAGAATATCGCTAACAATTCCATCTACTAGTCTGGATTCAGGCCTAGCAAATGTGAAGAGCAGAAGTAGCTAGTTAAAATGATCGCAAAGAAGTACTTATGTTATATAGAGAAGATTAAAGCAATATTTGTTTATCAGCATCAATAAAATCATTTAACTTTTTAGTGTATTTAGGCAGATAGTGCACGGCGTATACGAAGAGTAGTTTTTTATAAATATTAATGAAAGGCTAAAACTGAGTCAGATTTAATTAAACAGATCAATTACCTAATCACCGTTGAATCCCATCCGGATAGACTGGATGCTTCAATCAAAGCAAGCCCTCCACCTCTGAACCTTTCCTTTTGGAATCTTGTCGAAATGTTTTTCATGCTCAACAAAAGCATCTCCAAAATTTCCGGTCTGTTTCCGCAAATCTGATGGACTTACTTTGTAGATGGTTATTCCTGTCTTGCATTTGAGAATCCTTACTAGTTCATCCAAGCACCACGTGGAAGAAGCATAGTTTTTTGAGAAAATGATAACTGAGATCTTTGATCCTTGAATTGCTCTAAAAAGGGCAGGAGAAATATACTCTCCTCTCTCCGGTCCATCTTCGTCAGTGAAGGTTTGAATTTGTTTTTGGCTTAAAGCGGCATAGAGATGGCTAGTGAAGTTATCACGGATATCCTCCCTTCTGAAACCGAGGAACACAACATATTTGTCATGAAGGACAACTGAAGAAGAATTAGAAGAGCAAGATGATGATGAAGAAGCCATGGGGTAAAATTCCGAGGTGCGGTTGTGTTGTGTTGCAGCAAAGCCACTGGACAGAAACGGGGAGTCTCGACTCTTGAGAGGAGATTTAACAACTTAAATCTTGTTTACCCCATAGTGTTGCAGCAGCAAAATTTCTTGTTTACCTTAAGTCTTCAGCAGCATAATTGTCGGTCGCCCACTAGTCATGATGAAAAGAAATAAAAGATAAATAAATGTGCATGCGAGTGACTCCTCTGCCTGGCAAGAGGTAAGCTTCAATCCATTGAGATGAAGACACCGCTACTCTACGCCAGTAAAGGTGGGCACGGGTCGGATTTGACCCAATCTTATAACTCGACGGGTTGAGAAAAAGAAATCCAAAGTCGGATTCGGATCAAAATAAATCTGATATATTCGGATTTGGTCGAGTTATAGGGTTTGGCAAATTATATTAGAATAAATAAAAAAAATTTATAACAATGTAAATGAAGTCTGATGTTGCCAAGTAGTCATGCTACGAATAATAACACTTCCTAAGTGTTTGGGTTCGAATCAAGCCAATATTATTAAAGTTTTAAGGAATGATCGGATTAACCCACCATTAAACCCGAAAAAAACCCGATGGATTGAATCGGATCGGATCCAACCCGACAGGTCAGGCTTTTTTACCCACCCCTACTCTACAGTGCATAATTTTCTTAGATCGATGACCCATATTTTATCTTTCTTTTTCTCACAATTATTTTTTGTTTTTATTTTATGGTAACAAAGATGACCCACAATAAATTAATTTATAATTAAGCATCGGAGAAGACCAATAACGCTATTACCACTTTATTATAATTAGAAGAAATATTAAAAATCATCAATTTTATTAATTCAAAATCATTCGTTTGCTCCTTTTATAAATGGTTGCGTATACTACAAATGCAGAGTGACGTGATATAGCTAGCTCACTTAAGAATTTTCTTGTTTCAATTACACATTTCAGCGAAGAAGATAATGAATTCAAGCTTGTGATTAGATTTTTTTTAAAAAAAAATCAAGAACATGGAAGGAAATGAGTGGATTAATGTAACCATTTCTTTCATAAGTCATACTACAGTGCATCTGTCAAAGTCAGGGAATGGAGGCCAAAAATTTGGTAGAATGAGAGCAAAAATTTGGGAATTGGCTGCTGCACCCGATACAGCGCAGCCAACTAGCCAAGTCCTTCTTTCATTACACACATTCATGACATGACAGTAGTCTGCCTTAGAAATGGCCCAAACGGGTCTCACGATGGATGGAGGCCCAAATATCAACCTTTAATTGGTTGTGATTAGTTTTCTTATAATTAAACAATTAGCAACATTAACCGATAGCGAAATAGTCTCAGATCCGTTGATGTTAACGTAACGAGTTGTACATAGGCGTAACATCCGTAACACCTAATATAGTAAACCTTTTTCCTTTATAAATTCTCCCTTCTTTCTATGCCATGAATAACATACTTCTTATCAGAACTCTTAAGTTTTAACTCAACAATGGAGTTGTATTCGAACTTCAGAAATTTCCATGTAATGTTTTCTACTTTATGCAGTTTTTTGATATTCGGTTTTTCTTTGATGATGGATGATTCTATTTTAAATTTCTCGTTATAGACTACTAATCAAAATATGCTTTTATTTCCTGCAAACTACTACAGGTTATTCAGATTGTCTTGACCATTTTGATATTGGAATTATCGAGTTTACATGTATCAGCAAGCAGAGAGGTCAAGGTTACAGGCAGCATTGCATATCCTGCTATAAACTGCCGCAAACACAGCGCTCTATTGACTGAGTTTGGAGGCGTTGGTGATGGAAAAACTTCAAATACCAAGGCATTTAACTCTGCAATTGCCAATCTAAGCCATTATGCATCAGATGGGGGAGCACAGCTTATTGTACCTCCTGGGAAATGGTTAACTGGAAGTTTTAATCTCACTAGTCATTTCACTCTTTATATTCATCAGGATGCTGTTCTTCTTGCATCCCAGGTACAAATTTTATCTGTTACCGTCAAATTGAGGATAAACTTGCATAGCAAGTTTTGAAACTAATTTTTAATAAAAGTCATCAATAGATTAAATTATATCTTAGTTATCAATCACAATTTTCTTATATGATAATGTTGTATGGACAGGATGAGGCAGAATGGCCTCAAGTTGCTGTATTGCCATCTTATGGGACAGGAAGAGATGCCCCTGGTGGAAGGTTCAGCAGTCTTATTTTTGGCACGAACTTAACCGATGTTGTTGTTACAGGTAATTAACGACAGACAAATCCATTTGACACTTTTATATAGAAAACAGTTTCTAACAAAAACATTCTTCAGATAGTTTTTTAAAAAAGTACATATATATTCATTTTGTTTTTTTAATATTGACTTTTCAAATTCACTTGGATATGGATTGTAATTTTAGGTAGCAATGGCACGATAGATGGCCAAGGTGCTCCTTGGTGGGCCAAATACCGCAGCAAACAACTCAATCTCACTCGACCCTATCTTATTGAGATCATGTTCTCTAAACATGTTCAAATATCCAACCTAACTTTGATAAATTCTCCATCATGGAATGTCCATCCTATATACTGCAGTAATGTATTGGTACAAGGCCTCACGATTCTCGCTCCAATTGATTCTCCTAATACAGATGGCATAAACCCAGGTTTGCTTTCCTAAAAAATAAAATTTCTTTTGCAGTTCTTGCACAAACACATGAATATAATTACTCTATCTCCGGTGTTTCCAGATTCTTGCACAAATACCCGAATTGAGGATTGTTATGTTGTCTCTGGCGATGACTGCATTGCAGTTAAAAGTGGGTGGGATCATTACGGAATCGAAGTTGGAATGCCAACTAAAAACCTAATCATAAGAAGGCTGACCTGCATCTCACCTGATAGTGCTACCATTGCTCTCGGTAGCGAGATGTCTGGGGGTATTCAAGATGTAAGAATTGAAGATATCACAGCCATTGATACTCAATCCGGTGTCAGGATCAAAACTGCTGTTGGGAGAGGAGCTTATGTGAAAGATATATATGTAAGAAGAATGACCATGAAGACAATGAAGTATGTTTTCTGGATGACAGGCGCTTATGGCTCACATCCTGACCCCGGATTTGACCCAAAAGCAGTTCCTGAAATTACAAGAATTAATTATAGAGATATGGTGGCTGAGAATGTGACATATGCAGCCAGACTTGACGGGATTCCCAATGATCCCTTTACTGGAATTTGCATTTCTAATGTAACTATTGGATTGACAGAGAAACCAAAGGAACTACAATGGAACTGCACAGATGTTCAAGGAGTCACAAGCCGTGTGACCCCTCCAGCATGCAGTCTGTTGCCTGAGAAAAAACATACTGATTGTTTTTTCCCCGATAATAAGCTACCCATCGAAGATGTTAAGCTGAAGTCCTGTTCTGCAAGAATTAACTAAGTTGAGTTTGTAGTTTATCTGACTTTATATCTCCAATAGTTACCAAGTGATACCATGCTAATTTTATATTTATATAAGAAATATTATACCTGGTTCATCCTATTTGTCAGTGCTTTAGATTCTCTTTTGTTCTGATATTCAGATAAAAAAAAAAAATTGAAGTGTATAATTAATAGTTAATATCAAAAAAATTTAATTAAAGAAATGAAAATTTATAATAAATTTTAACATAAGGTCAAAAGTACTCGCTTTCAGTCTCTTTAAGCAGTCAATGATATTTGTATCTGAAGGCTTAATTCCAGAAAACTTTAATTTCATGAAACATATGAAATTTCAGATTAAGTTCAAGAGCCTCTGATATTAATATTTCAAAAGATCATAAAGGGAGCACTGCCGCCACAGGGAAAAATAGAAAATAAAAAATAAAAGTTTCCCAGGGAGAATGAACCCAGCTTTCCTTATATTAGTGTTACTATAATTAGATTTTATTGGAGAAAAAAAAAAGCTGAAGAGAAAAAATTATCTGAGATTCATATACAGCTTGGAAATAATTTTTTTATTTAACTAATAAAAGATGTACCACGACATATATAGCTAAACTGAAAGCAACTGTCATCACCAGAATCCGAATAGAGAAATCATATTTTATTATGATCAAGATACAAATTAGAGCTTACATGATATAATCCATATAACTTTCAAACCCTAAAAGTACACACAACTAAAATTAACCCTAACCAAATGTACGGCACGTTGATGATTCCCTTATGCTTAGATGAAGATCACATTCTAAAGATCTGGTTATGGGAACAGATCCAAAAGCCCTTATTTCAAGATTAATTATACAGAAAACCCACATCACAAGCATCATTTATCTAGAGGTGACTGAACTAGCTAGGTCCAAAGAGTTTGGATATGTATAAAGAAGATCATTTCTTATCTTCGAACAAGTATCCAAGAGATGAGTCTCCACCCGGAGGTGACTGAACTTTTGTTGTTGGACGGTCCTAGACAAAGCAAAACAATGCTTCAAAAGTTAGAAGTTGCAGCTAATCTCATATATTGTAAGTCTACACTCTAGTTTCATTTGATTTTCAAGAGAACACAAGAAGTAAGATTTTTAAGATATTTAATAGTCATCACTTAGAGTGAAAAGTTTCTAATTTTTTGTACTTTGTTTGGCTGTGAAGTTACTTACAGTAATGAAGTTGTCTGAGTTTTGCCCTTGAGCTCTGTGATAATTGTTCGAGATTCTCAGTTTCTTAGGCGATGAGCTGTTTGGGGGTTTCTTTGTGGTGTTATCATCATCCCATGGTGCTTTGATAGCTGTTGGCGAGACTGCCGGCTTGTTTGGCTGCTTTTCAGAACCAAACAAGTAACCAAGCGAGCTCTGGCCGCCGCCGGCACTTTCTCCTCTACTCATGGTTTCTTCGGAACCCTACTTTTCTGCTTTCTTATATGGAGGAAGAGCCTCCAATATTTATAGGGAGAGAACCAAATATACGTATGTATTGTGGATATATATTTTTGTGTATAGTTATGTATGTGCACTATATATGGTGTTAAGTGTTCATGATATGTGATTGTTTTTAGACTACCATGCATCGATTTTACGGTAATTAGTGCTAACTGCTAGGCTTTGCATGCATGGATCCATACATATTAAGTATTTTATCATGATAATAATAATAATATTGCAGAAAATTTGGTTATGAATATTAATAATATACAAAAAAATTAAACATTTTATTTGATCTAATATAAAATGAATAGAAGAATAAAAATAAGAAAATCGACCATGATGATCGTCTTCTTGGAGATACCTCTACCAGCCTGTAATATAAAGAGTTATTTGCGTAATGATAATTAAGTAACTGGGTGGTTAAGCTAATCATAGAAATTAGAAAACTTTATGTTTGATTATAAATATAAATTAAATATCCTTTTCAACAATTAAGCTGCAAAATCATTTATATATAAATTGACTTGTTTTCTATAGCTCTCCCCTGGCCCTTACTCTCTCGGTAATCCAAGAATTCTTCATCAGCGATCATACTCTTGATTGATGCGTATAACAATGTCGATTCCTGTAGAAGTGCATAAATAAACATACAACACAAAACCCAAAAAGGTTGGTGGGCTATCTCTATTATTTATTATCGGACTGATATGAAATAAACGAAGGTAATTCATTAATGAAACGTCACCTCACCATGAAATAATCTAAGTGGGATTTGATTTAACATTAACATCATGTATATGTGGGTTCAAGATGCCATTAGCTAGCCCTTATAAGTCATCATAAAGCACTTCTGCTCATGATTGGAAGTGTGATTTGATCCTTGTGTATAGAAGCTCACTTTGGGAGGACTTCTCATCAGCTATACATATCATTAATACATGCACGAATTATTATATACAAGTACTTGTATCAAACGTGGAACAATTAGATAAACCCTTTTGATTAGCTGTTATATTATAATAATTAGTGTTGGTACAAGTGTATGAAACATCTATTATTATTGATGTAGGATGCATATGTTTTAAATAATTACGCTTTTATCTTTGAAATTAAAGAGTGTCATTCGCAAGCTTATCTTTTACTTGTTAGGAGAAAGAGAGGCCTGATTGACCTAGTACAGCAATTGGACCCCTCAATGTCTTGTATTTCTTAGAGAAAGAAAAAGTGAGATAGGAGCTACACATGGGTTCAATTAAAGCAGAATCTAGATGTAGAGGAAAATGCTCAATTTAAAGCCAAAGGCATGTTACTTCTTTTAAGGTTTATACTTTGATATTTTCTTATTTAGATATTAAAGGATTAGGTTTTATAATTTGTTTTTATTTAAGATTTTATTTTCTTAATTCTTGTTGACTTCTATAAGAAGAGAAGAAATAAGAAAGTAAAGTTGTTGAATCAATAGGAGTTCCACTCCTATTAAGTTTCTATTAAGAATAAAAGATCTTTACATAAACCTATAAATATAAGGTTGAGAATCAGTTCTAGTTATAATGAGAGATAAAAGAGATATAGGATCTACACCAAATTTGATGCGTAATTTTTACCAATGTTGATGTCAATATTTTCCTATAATTTTCTTGCAAATGAGAGCTAGTCTATTTTCCAAACAGACATGTGTTATTCTCTAAGTCTTATTGGAATTCTTTATTTAGTACTAGGATACATAACCAGACAAATAAAGAGTAGAGTTTCTTTTTGCAAAGCAACTTTGCTGTGGCTAGCTCCTATGATACAGTTGAAGTTTCAGCTATCATAAAAGGTGATGAGCCTAGCTAGCTTTAGTTTGTGACATTACCTCCTCGAAGACACATCAAATCATTCATGCGCTTGAACAAAAAGAAAAAATGGGTCAGAATATATTGGCTTATTACATGTGATGATAATATGCCAGAAACCTTCTACCCGTGCGTGGTTGCCGGATCTCACTGTGATACCAATAGCCTCTAGAAAAGGGAAAAAAAAATCTATAGATTCCATGAACGCGAACGATCAAGTTTCCATCATATAATGTAATCTCATTAAAGTGCTATCGAGAGCCAAATTAAACTGCAAATTTTGGGACTGTAATGACGGATTCCTTTTCTTTCATGCTTATTACAGTAAATCTGATGACAAAGAAGACCCACGATTTTGTGAACAATGTGGAGTTTAATTTATTGATTCTTAGATATGAAGATGTCAAATTGGATATATAAAACTGGGATGCCCAATAACCCACATGTGCCGTTTGAAACTTCTTCTTAGCTATATCACAAATCTTTTAGATAACCCTTTGAAAGAATTGGAGGGCCTAGTATATAAAATGTAATATGTGATTTGATCGAAAATTTTATTTTATAGATTATAACTGTGAAACTGTCATCCCTGCCAATCGAATTAGGATGCTTTGAATCTTACATATCTGTTCCCTTGAGATGAGTAACATGAAACTCAAAATGATAAACTTGTTCAATAGTCCGAAATCAAATAGAGGAATTAGTTGACTATGCACTACAAGAAAAATATTGAATAATTTTATTAATTAATAGAAAGATAAATAAAACATCTAAAAACAAAATTAGTGAATGCAAAGGATAAAAATACAATATTGCATCTTTACTCAAAATTGGTAAATACAGATTACAATGGTAAAACTTGAGACAAAATAAGTAATTAAATACAAATGATAAAATTACAATAATACATATTAAGTACAAATGATAAAAATAGAACAATACATCTTAATACAAAAAAATTTTACAAACAAATCTTGTACGTTATTCTAGATCTTCAAGCTTCATGAATCAATCAATAACATTCTTGAATCTTCATGAGTACATCTAAAACCAAAGTTCCTAACACAGAACACATACAGAAAACAAAGGTTGAAACTGTTAAACACAATACATGAAATTATATTTCATAATTTTATCAGTTCGGATGTTTGTCAGGAATCTGAAACGCCACAGATAGAGTCATTATATTCATGTGTTTGTGCAAGAACCGTGAGAGAAATTTTATTGGATGTTACTGCTCCATTTTACGAGTCATTGCGTTAACATCAACAGTTAATGATTAAATTATTTTTTCATCTTTTAATTTTTGTTAATTGTTTTAATAATAACAAGGGACCGCTATGGTCAGTTACAATATCTCTCGAGAGGTTTCGTTAATCATCATCGAACTTTGATAGAATTCATTGAAAAAATATTAAAATTATTTATCTATTAAAAATTTTATTATTTTTAATTTATTAAATTATTTTTACTTTAATGATAAAAAAGATTTTTATTAATATTTATAAATCATAGGACTAACGGAGGATTTGTGATAATTAACGAAACACCTGTCCGAAGTTTCAAGTAATTAATGAAAAATGCCTAACAGCAGGGTTATAATTTTTTCCCATAATAATGAATACTAAAGAACCAAATTGTTTGTTTTAGCCTACCATGGTTGGGCCAAGTGGATGTAAGGCTTCAACTTCTTGGGCCCAGAACACCTCTATCGGGAACTTTCTGCCCATCAGGAAAGGTCCAATCAGTCGAAAATCAATCGATTCCATCTAGGGAGTTCGATTTTGCAACTTCTTTTTATTTTATTTTTTTGTTTTATATGAAGAGAAGAAAACTCTAAACGCATCTAAATTATGGAATAATAACAAATAAATTTGTTTGGGAAGGATTACGGGATTGGAATATTCTTGACTTAACTCTTGTATGACACCAAAACACTTTGTTTTATTAGTAATTTATTGGTGACAATATATATTTCTAAGAGTTTTAAACATTGAAAACAATATTTTGATATTATTATGTCTTAAAATTTTGTCCACTTCACACTCTAAATTTGCAAAAATATGATAAAAATTATCAACTAAAAAAAGATGTTTTAAAATAAAAAAAATTTAATTTATTTTTAAATTATCTGACCAAGATGCATACGAGAAGACATTCATTATTAAATTCCAACTCGTTGTACATGAAAGTTGAACTTGCATGCTCTAGTGACCCAACAAAAGAACCCCGTCAAGTATTTGTTAGCGTATTAAATTAAATAAGTATTTCAACGAGTCTTGCAAATTATTTAAAAAGGTATCTGTTATCTTTAAGATTGTATTTAATTAAATAATCAAATATAATAATAAATTATTAAAATTCAAAAGAACTTCTTCACTTAGTCATTATCTTAATTAAACTCTAAATTTCTAACTTGAGAGTTTAATTTTGTATCATGTTTTAATTCATAGATTCATTATCATGGTTTTGATTATCTTACTTTACCATTTATTTACTATGATCAAATAAGGTCAATTCCATGAATTTCATCTCAAATTCTATTTGGGCATCAATCTATGTGCCACATGTCAATTTGGAGGGTTAGAGTTTAGATACATTTATCCTATAGTATCTAGGGGTGGGCACAAGTCGGGTTAGGATGAGTCGAGTTTGACCCAATTTGATAACCCATTAGGTTGACATGAATGGACCCATATTCGGATTGTCAGATTAGTAAAATTAATTAATTCAGTTGATTTTATCAATTCGGATCATGTTCGAATTGAGTTTGAGTCAGGTTTAATTCAATTAGATTATTTAATAAATAAAAAATTTTATACGTATAAAATTAGATATAACCTAATAATAACATTGCATAAAATATTATTAGGTATAAAGTGTTCGAATTCTATCAACTTCAACATACTTTCAGCATTTTTCCAAATAATGTTTTTAGATTTTCGACGCCAAATCTGATAGATTGGGAAATATAAATCTAATATCCAATTTTATGCATTATCTAATCCGATCAAAATTCGATGGATCGAGTCTTGTTCAGATAATTGTGTCCACCTCTCATGGTATCTAATACAACCAATATGGTATCTAATACAACCAATAGTGTGGCGGACAACAACATCTTAAAAAGGCAACGATAGCTAGCGATTGGAGTGGAAGCTACGTGGCACACTGTAGAAGCGCGTGAGGGTGGAAGCTAAATTCAAAAATTTGAGTTCTATTCCAAAGCATGAACTGTGATTTGCTGTCGTTTCCGACGCAATCCTACGGCGGCCAATCAGCCTCTCGTTCTCCTGACACCTGTCCTTTTACTTCTGGTCACATATCAGCCTCTACTTCCTCATCCTTCGTCCTTGTTTCCCTCTCAAATTACAGGAATACCTACCAAATTTTTAGGAGTTTTTTTTTTTCCTTTCATTCTTGATCCAGAGCGTATACTTTATTATATAATTCAGCAATTTTACGTCTACCATCAACTCCTTATATTTGAGTTAACAAAATTTTATTGAAGAAATAAAAAAATAAAAGAGTTTTAAATATGATAATTATCCATCTAATAATATTTTGTGAATTTATATTATGAATAGTTGATTATAGAAAAAAATTATAGGTCTATGATTATTTTGTATAATTTGATTAGGTTAACTTACAAGTATCAACTCATATATAAAAATAATAAAAAATTAACTCTAAATAATGATGTTACAATACTCAAATATTAAAATTATAAATGAAAATATTTAGATAAAATGAGTATCCCAAATATTTCTAGATCCTCTTGATTCATATCATATTTTCTTTATCTAACTAAAATTATACTGGTAACAAAATAGTAGATGATTTATTGTTTATTAACAATAATCATTACACGTTTTAATGTAAGGTTTAAATTCTTTCTAATAAAACAATTTTTTTAATATATATATATATATATTTGTATATGTGTGTGTATATAAAAATTAGTCAAATTGAGAGGTTTGATATAAGTTTTAGTCCAATCATTTTTTTATAATTTAAATTAATTATTCAAAGTTATCAAACAGACAAATAATGTTTTAAGTAATATGTTTAATAGTTTGATAATTTACTTAACATTTATATGATTCTTTGCTGACATTCAATAAATAATGATTAAAGTGTTTAGTTATAGCCTACTCAAGAATTCGATAACTTAATTAGTGTGTAGAAAAAAAAATAACGCTTATCTAATCCATAAAATTAGAATTTAATTAAAATTTAAAACACTACAAATTTTAGTTATTTATTTATTTATTATATTCCCTCTTCCTAGTCAAGTCAACGCTTACAGTCGCAATGGCATTCTTGTAACTAAAAGCAAGAGGCATGGCATTTTTTTTCCACCTTACATGCTTCTCTTTTACCAAGCGCAAGTATTTTATTCCTAAAAACTTAATGTTTTCACGAAGAAATCGTGGCCTGTCTGCGTCCATTTAAGCTTCGCTCCAAGCCAGTTGACTACCTTGTCCACACTCAACGCCATTTGCTTCTCTCTCTCGCGCGCTCTCGCTCATTCATTCTCAACCTTAGTTGCTTAGTAAAGCTGAACTTCTTCTCTCTCTCAAGGCGGCTATAAACCTGTCATGGCGGTCGGTTTATCCGCCGCCTTAGTACCCAAACCTCCCTTCCGCATCTTCCGCACCTCCCATCTCTGCGCAAAGCCCGCCCCACTTTTTGCTTCATTTGGTCATCGCAGCAGCTTCTTTAATGGAGCGGGAAGAAGAAGAGCGACTACTTTCACCGTCTGTTTCGTTGTGGAGGAACAAAAGCAAAGTACCCAGATCGAGAATCTAGCGGAAGAGATCGTTTCTGATAGTACGGATATTCAGATCTCAGCTGCCCGCTTGGCCGAGAAATTGGCTAGGAAGAAATCCGAGAGGTTCACTTATCTTGTTGCTGCAATGATGTCTAGTTTTGGAATCACTTCCATGGCTGTCATGGCTGTTTATTACAGATTTTATTGGCAAATGGAGGTACTTTATTTATTTACTTACTGAATTATTACACTCTCTAGTTGATGCTTGTATGTTGGTAGTCTCAAATATTAATGTTGGATGCTTATCTGATTGCCTAAGCTTTTCGGTTTAAGTGGTTGTTTTAACATGGTAACATGTGTTGTATTCATGAATAATCAAAACTGCAGTTGTGTCTGTGTAGGGTGGAGAAGTACCTTTATCTGAAATGTTCGGCACATTTGCTCTCTCTGTTGGCGCTGCTGTAAGTTCTGTTGTCTTTTTCTTTCTTAAAATCTTAATCTTGGGAAATGATGATGATTCAAGACTAAACCGTTCTGGAAATAACGAGAATTGGGTACTTTTTGTTACCAATTTTCAGGTGGGTATGGAGTTTTGGGCGAGATGGGCACATAGAGCTCTGTGGCACGCTTCTTTGTGGCATATGCACGAGGTGTGTCCATGTTTATATATAGCAGTAAGCTTAATTTTAAGTTGGTTACTTTGAGTCTTTTCTTTTCATTTTTTCCGTAAAAAAGTGTTAATTTTTCCTGTTTCTACCTTGAGTTTCTCGGAAACCAATCAACCTTCGTTATTGATTGCAGTCTCACCACCGACCCAGAGAAGGTCCTTTTGAGCTAAACGACGTGTTTGCTATTATCAACGCTGGCCCGGCCATAGCCCTTCTCGCTTATGGCTTCTTCCACAAGGGCCTGGTCCCTGGTCTCTGTTTTGGTGCTGTGAGTTCCCTTCCCTTACCATTCTCTCGAACAACTCTCTTAATAATGATTATTGATTAGATTAAAAGTAAATGCTCCGTCAGCGGCTCCTTGACCTTACCTAATAGCACGTTATTTTGGAACTCGTTGCAGGGCCTTGGCATTACAGTATTTGGCATGGCCTACATGTTCGTGCACGATGGTTTGGTTCACAAAAGGTTCCCCGTAGGTCCCATTGCCAACGTGCCTTATTTCAGGAGAGTTGCTGCGGCTCACCAGGTACAGGAATAAATTAACAACTTTTAGTCACTTTTTAACGATTTTAATGTCGACTTAATCTCTTTTCTTATCTAACGAACAAGATTTTGTTCGATTTTGATTTGTGTATTTAGCTTCACCACTCGGAGAAGTTCAACGGTGTTCCATACGGGCTGTTTTTGGGACCCAAGGTGCGTCTCCCCTGTTATTTATTTATTAATATTTTTCCGCAGTGCTTATTTTATTTGTACTATTTTGGTCCGAAATTTTCCTTATGTAATTTTGGTGCCTCCAGGAAGTTGAAGAAGTAGGAGGCCTAGAAGAATTGGAGAAGGAGATCGATAGAAGAATCAAATCATACAAGGGTTCAAAATAATCAAATAAATGGGGACCCATTTTGGATCAAATATTATCAGTGTAGAGAATCAATAGTGTGATTAATAAGAGATGGATTTTGAGTTGATTACGCTTGTGTTTTATAGAGATATATGATTGATATCCATCGGAAATGGTAATTAACTAGGGCCAGAATGACACAAAGATACAAATGCTCCACCCCTATTACCCATACAAACCTCAAGATTGTGTGCTTGTACAAATCTAAATTGTGTAAAGAAAAAGGAAATAATTTTTTATTTTACATTATTTTTCTCTTTTATTCATCAGTCAATCAATCGTGTATATATGAGTCTATGAAAGGTATGGGAGGTGTGATAGAGGAGGCCAATGTCAAGAATTCCTTTAATGGCCAATGGGCACTTGTTATTGGCGAAAGACTTCTTTAAATGGAAAGAAAAGTAGGTCAGGCTCCAGCTCCAAAGGGCAAAGTCCGACTGAAGGATGGGCATTGGAAACGATAGACGTGGTAAATTTTAAACGGTCGGTTGACCTAATCATACGAACAAAGCATAGATATGCCGAAAGTGGCAGAGCACGATTATGTGCCTTCGGTTGAGCCCTTTCACATCGTCATGCTTTGTAGTTCATCTTTCTTAAGTGTGAAACGACAAACCCCAAAGCCGTATTCATGCAAAACATATATTAATGTACTACCCAAAAAGCTAAGGATGGCACATGGTATGTATCATACATAAATCTTTTATATGAATAATATTATAAATGTTAAAAAATATCTTCACTTTTTTATTTTAAAATATTATTTTTATGTATATTTTTAGACTCACAAGATGTAAACCAAGCAAAATTCAAATTTAAAATGTAACTATGAAAATTAATTAATAATATATCGATAAAGAAAATTCATCATAAACTTTTATATTCTATTGGACTTAGAAATAATAAATTTGAATAATTGATTCTCTTATTCCTGAGACGTATGTAAAAATAGGAATATGATATATGATATAACGTATGAGTTATTCTATGAATCATACTTCATATGATTGATTCAGTAACAGAGCAAAGATAAATTTAAATATTAAAAAAATTAGGATTGAATAACGTGATAAACAAGTACGTAACTTCCCACAACTGAGATGAAATTGCGTATAGAATTTTTATATCTTCCAAGCAAATAGCTGTTATGAAAAACAAACAAGGAGAATAATAGAAAAATTAAGAAGAAATACAACACAAGAATTTACATGGAAAACTCAAAAACCGGAGAAAAAACCACGGGCGGTTAAAGACAAGAAAAACTTCACTATATGAAAAATTATTACAATCATATAGACT
>JANKKB010029938.1:0-36251 GCA_026225775.1 Bursera palmeri | reverse complement strand
TGTAGAGAAAATGATAGGAAAATAATGGTGAGGAAGATGGTGAAGAAAAGAAAAGAAAAAAACTATGGAGAAGTGAAATTGGTGCGCGTGGGAGATGAGAAGAGGCGAGATGGTGAAAAGCAAAGGAGGGTAGAAATGGAATTGTATTAATTTATAAAAATCTGATTTAACGTCTGTTAAAAACTTAGGGGGTAAGTGTTAGTTTAAAGAAAGGTTGGTGGTAAGTGTTTTACGAAAATCTATTCGGGGGGACAGAGTCATTTCCCCAATATTTATGTGTACAAAGGTTATAATTGTAGTTTTACAATTTTATCAAATCCAAGCTTATCTTTTAATTAAAAATAGTTAAAAAGTATTAGAGATAGAAGAAGAATGATGATTAACAATTTTCATTGTGAGGGTAGAGAAGGAGAATTTAGATTGACGCATAGATGAAAAAAAATAATTATCCTTAACAACTTTTCAAGTTTAGTTAATGGTTTTTATAATTAAATTTACTATTTATAAAAATAAGATAATATATATTAAATTTAGTATTTTAATAGTAAATTACGTATATATATAGCATTTAAAACAAACATATTAATAGAAATATAGAGGAGTGACTGATTAAAAATGTTAAACTTTGCATATGAGTGATGAATTCGTAAATCATAAAGTCAGTTTTCGATAATTCATTAATATATACATGACTCTTTTGTTTATTTATTTTTTAATTTGGGAATTTTGGGCAATTTGTTTTATAGTTTGATCCTCAGAAGTTGATGGGACTGAAGATTGTGTTTTTGTTGTGGCGGAGGTTGATCGTGGAGGCGTTTGGGGTAGAGGTTCCAAATCCAGACTGACGCTGATGGTTACACTTACTTGGTCGACATCTTGCATAGTGAAGAGGTGCCAAAATAAGGTTTATTTGTGATACAAATTATTTTTTTACTATTAATATTTTAAAAAATATATATATATTTTTTACTTTTCAAATCCAATTTCAAGAATCACTTTTTAAAAACAATTTTGGGCTCTCAAAAAGAAAATGAGGCTTTTAATTAAAATAATAAATTTGTGACATAGTCCACAAAAAAAAAAAAAAAAATTTCGGTCCAAGACAGGTTCAAGTCTTTCCTTAAATCATTATTTAAAAAAATGATTTAAGATGTTTAATTAGTATTAAATTTTAAAAAAAGATATATGAAAGCTATTAATTTAAAATGTATCAAAGTGGTACAAAATAAGAAAATATTTTTATAAAATATATATAAAAAAAGATATATGAATGATATTAATTTAAAATGTATTGAAGTTGTACATAATAAGAAAATATCTTTAGAAAATATATATATAAAAAAATAATTTCTAAACACTTAAAACACTGTTGTTAGGGATTTAATAAGAGGTGAGACTCAATCCCACATTTATTGTATAATGGGTCAAATTGTGTTTGATAAGAGAAAGACCTAACCCTTGATCATGAAGACTTTTTTGAAGGATAAACCATTAAAAATTAATATCTTAAACAGACCACAAGCAATTTGCAAATTACAGGGAATTAAAGCGTCAAAATCATGTAAACCCAGTCAAAAAATTATTATTTAGTTTCATTTTTCTCTTGAAAAATAAAAACCAACGAACCAAAACAATAACTTTTTAAAAAAAAGCATTCTTCGTGTAATATCCATGTTAGGTGTGTAAGGCAACTTTTGGAGGAAGAAATTGTTACAATTTAGTATTAAACAATGACTCTCAATCTCTTTTTCTCTTTAGTGGTTTAAAGTAGATTTGATTCACTACGTATTTTTTTAATGTACCATCACAAAAAGTCACAAAACCTTCAAAGAGCAGTGTCTTTTGGGTTTACAAAAAGCTATTTTTTTCTTTCTTATATACATATCTCCCACTCACACAATTAAGCATTAAACAATGACTCACATTTTCTCTCTTTCCTTTCTTATTTATATTTTTTTAATATGCACCGTGTAATACAAGTATTGAGTTAAGCAACTAAGTCTAGGTCACCATAGACTTGTAGGTATCATTATTATCACCTACTGTTGGTTTAGGTCAATTGAGGCTGACTGAAACGTCTAATGTAGAAATGTTGAAACGTCTTAATTGGCGCCATTGTCACTATAATTAGACTTTGATTTCTTAAAGTCTTTTATTCCTTATTTCTTCCATACTCACAAAAAAAAATAGAGAAAGGTATTCCCTTACCCTATGCCAAGAACTGTGAACTAAAGGAAAGTCTAACCTCCGCCATACGCTATTGTTGATCAGATTAGACCCACAAGTATTTTGCAAATTAATTTCTACACATGAAATAATATTGTAAAACCAATTAAAAAATAATGAATTCTAGTTTCATTCTCTCTTGAAAATTACAACCCATAAGAATAACTCTCTATTCGAATTTATTTGTTATGGGTCAATTGTTTGTTGATTTACGACGCTAAGACAAGCGTCTTATCAAGTTTAATACTATTTTTTTAAAAATAAAATTTTGATTTTCAAATGCTATTTCTTAAAAGTAATAGAAGAATTTTTTTTTTCGCAAAAAAGAAAAGGTGGGTTTTAATAGTCTAAATAGGCCATACTCGTTCGGTTGGTTTTCTTGCAAAACGAAGGGGTCCGGCCTCCTCGCTCCTTCCAATTATATATAGTTGAATGAAGCTCTCAATCAAAACGTCTATGATGGGTTGGAAACTATTATTGGTCCAAGTCTTTAATAAAGCACTATTTGCGCATAATTTATTGTATATCAATGATGGATATACGATTGATTTAAGAATCAACAATATTATGAAAAGTAAGCGCCTAGGAGTTGAACCCACTTATGTTCAGTTTTGCTAATTTTTTATCATTGTAAATTTCTATATAACCATCGTACTCCTCTAGCTAGGAGGGCACATTTCAATGGACTTCTACTTTGTTCTAGTGTTTTTTCAACATCTCTTCATGGCTAGCTCTAGCTTTGCTATGACCTCAAGCAACTTGTTAACGGATCAATCTGCTCTACTTGATTTCAAAGAGCATATCACCGATCCTCTGAGTTTCCTGGCAAATAATTGGTCCGTTTCTAACCCAGTGTGCAACTGGGTTGGCATTTTTTGCGACATTCGCCATGGAAGAGTCACGACCCTACAACTTCCATCTATGAATCTTAGTGGCACAGTTCCTCCCCACCTTGGAAATCTCTCATTCCTAGCACATCTTAATATTCAAGACAACAATTTCCATGGCCATCTGCCAAATGAATTAGCGCAATTACGCAGACTGAGAGTCGTTCAGTTAGCCGATAATCACTTAAGCGGAGACTTGCCGCTTTGGATCGGTAACTTGTCCTTACTCCAAGAAGTGGATATTATTAATAACGGTTTCACAGGTACCATCCCGAATTCTCTCTTCAACTTATCGAAGCTGGAGTTCTTGTGGTTGAGCTTGAATAAAATCCAAGGAAATATTCCATCTGAGATTGGGAAGCTCACTCATCTGAAACAGTTCGAGATGGCATTTACCAACCTTTCAGGCTCAATACCTGCGAGTCTCTATAACATCTCCTCACTACAAAAGATTGTTTTATTTTCAAATAATCTATCTGGCAGTTTGCCAAATGATATCTGTAATCGTCTTCCAAAACTTGACCTACTTTATCTACACAACAATAGATTGTCTGGCAACCTTCCGGCAGGTTTAGGAGACTGCAGTGAGCTTCGAAATTTGTCTTTGATCAGTAATGAATTCACAGGTACGTATTCTAGAAATTGTTGGAAAGTTAAGTAAGGTCTGGCTTTTGCATCTTTCTTTTAACGATATAAAAGGTACGATTTCACCTTGATTTAAGTTTTAGGAATTATATTATATTGCAATTTGATAGTTTGCCAGAAATGAACAAAACTTGGATATTTGTAATAACGGTTTCACAGGTACCATCCTGAATTCTCTCTTCAACTTATCGAAGCTGGAGTTCTTGTGGTTGAGCTTCAATAAAATCCAAGGAAATATTCCATCTGAGATTGGGAAGCTCACCCATCTGAAATGTTTCGACATGATATATACCAACCTTTCAGGGTCAATACCTGCGAGTGTCTATAACATCTCCTCACTACAAAAGATTGGTTTAGGATCAAATAATCTATCTGGCAGTCTGCCGAATGATATCTGTAATCGTCTTCCAAAACTTGACACACTTTATCTATACGACAATGAATTGTTTGGCAAGCTTCCAGCAGGTTTAGGAGACTGCAGCGAGCTTCGACATTTGTATTTGTGGGGTAATAAATTCACAGGTACGTATTCCAAAAAATATTGTAAAGTTAAGTAAGGTCTTGCTTTTGCATCTTTCTTATAGTGATCTAAAACAGTACGATTACGCCTTTATTTATTTTTAGGAATTATTGCAATTTGATGGTTCGCCAGAAATGAATTCATTTCAGTTACTCACACGTAATATTCTCTACAAGCAGTTTTTTCAACTAGTGTACATCTTGGAGGTTATCTCCATGAATGATTGATACGTGTCACCCTAGTGTTTAACAAGCCAATAGTCAACTAGTCCCTTGTTTGGAGGATTTTATCCACTAGCCAAACACCCTTTGATAAGTAATATATTAATGGTAGGACTATTTGAATGTCCTAAAACTTCTTTTCACGTCCCTTTTTTCATTGTACCCCCTCATAAAAAAATAAAATCTTAATATTTTAATTTACACACCACTTTATCATAAAAAAAAATAACCCTATTTCTATTTTACTAGATTAAAAATAAGGTTTGATTTTAAGATTTTTAATTATTTTTCGTCTCATATATAAACCATGTGCTTGCTTGTTTTTATTATTGTTTATTTTTCTTTTTATCAATAAAAAAAAGTTAATTTTTAATTTGATAAAAATTCTTAGAGAGAAAGTAAATTCAATTTTGTGATTTTCTTAATCAAAAGAACAATGAATAAAGATTGACTTTGGAAATTGAAAGCTAATATGTTTGTGGTAATTTGATTTTAAATTGTAGATATTTTTATAATAGACTAGTTCATAAAAGAAGTTAAGTAGAATGAAGTTAAATGTGTGTTCAATACAAAATAGAAGGAAGAAAATGAGTTTAGAGAGAATTAAAAGTCTTTTTGAGTGATATTATTCAATGACATTTTAGTATTACAAATTTTATGAAAAATAGAGAAATTTTTAGGATTTAAATAGTCTCAACCTATATTAATATTCAAAATTAATTAAGGAGGATTAATTAGCGAATATATAACCCATAAAATCGTACTTACAAGACTACTCCGGCAAAAATCACAAAGTGTATGCTGTCAATAATTTATATACTCGATGCTTCCTATTATTATTTATAATTTAAACATTGATGTTGTCTATTAATGTTTTCTTTTTTTAAAGCTCATAAACTTTGGAAGCTATGTCGTCAAAAACTTAAAAGCTTTATACATCAATGTTGACACTCTTGCAGGTGAAATACCGGACAAGATTGGCAACCTACGAAATCTAGAGCTTCTAGATCTTGCTTTGAATCGCTTAACCGGTCTCATTCCACCAACGATCTTTAATATTTCGACCATAAAACTCATTGATCTAACTGCAAATGACCTCTCAGGCCAACTACCATCAAGCATTGACGGCTGCCTTCCGAACCTCGAGCACCTTTACATGTATAAAAATAAACTTAGCGGATTAATCCCCAACTCCATCTCCAATGTTTCCAAACTCGCTGCCATAGAGTTAGGCTCAAACTCGTTCTCTGGTCTTATTCCAAATACATTTGGCAACTTGAGATATCTCCGCTTGCTTAACCTTGGGAATAATTACTTGACCACTGAATCATCTACTGCAGAATGGAGCTTTCTCTCTTCTTTGACAAATTGCAGAAATCTAAAATATCTAGTTCTCGATCAAAATCCATTGTGTGGCATTCTTCCATCTTCAATCGGAAATTTCTCTTCATCTCTTCAACTCTTTGATGCATCCAGTTGCAAACTTAAGGGTGGCATTCCTAAAGAAATTGGCAACTTACATGGCTTGATAGATTTACAAATCCTCAACAATGAATTGAATGGGTCTATTCCAAAAACGTTGGGAGAATTACAAAATCTCCAAGGTTTACAACTTCCAAATAACAACATGAAGGGATCCATCCCAAATGATCTTTGCCACTTACAGAGGTTGACTATATTATATTTATATGGTAATAAACTCTCTGGACGAATACCTGCATGCTTGGGGAATTTGACTTCTCTAAGACGACTCCATTTAGGTTCCAACAATTTCACTTCAGATATACCTTCTTCTTTATGGACTCTTACATATATCCTGGCTGTAAACTTGTCATCAAATTCCTTAATTGGTTATCTCTCTTCAAATATTCAAAATTTGAAAGTCGTAGTCGAGATAGATTTCTCCAAAAATCAGTTGTCAGGTGATATTCCAAATACCATTGGCGGTCTTGAAAACCTTGCCAATCTGTCATTGGCAAATAACAAATTTGAAGGTCACATCCCTATCTCATTTGGTCATTTATTAAGTTTGGAATACTTGGACCTCTCGAACAATAATCTCTCTGGGGAAATTCCAAAGTCGATGGAGGCACTCTCATTTCTCAAAACTTTTAATGTGTCTGTCAATAGGTTGGAAGGGGAAATTCCTACAAAAGGACCTTTTAAAAAGTTCTCAGCTGAATCATTTATGTTGAATTATGCATTATGTGGATCATCCAGATTACAAGTCCCACCTTGCAAAAATGGCACTAACAAAGGAAACAAAAGAGTTGTTGGACTTGCACTGAAATATATTTTACCGCCAATCATGTTAATCATCATGGTAACGATTATCATCATCTTCATAAGATGCCAAAATAAGAATGTGAATTCTCAGGCTCCAAGAGATTTTTTACCTCTAGCAACATGGAGGAGAACTTCGTATCTTGAAATTCAACAAGCAACAGATGATTTTAGCGAGTGCAACTTGCTTGGTAGAGGTAGTTTTGGCTCAGTATACAAAGGTATATTTTCTGATGGGACTAATGTTGCAGTAAAGGTTTTTAATTTGCAATTAGATGATGCATTTAAGAGTTTTGATTCTGAATGTGAAGTATTACGCCATATTCGTCATCGAAATCTCATAAAAGTCTTCAGTAGCTGTTGCAGTCCTGATTTTAAAGCATTGGTACTTGAATTCATCTCTAATGGTAGTCTTGAGAAGTGGTTATATTCTCATAACTATTTTCTAGACATCTTAGAGAGGTTGAATATAATGATAGATACCGCTTCAGCTCTTGAGTATCTTCATCATGATCATTCAACACCTATAGTCCACTGTGATTTGAAGCCTAACAATATCTTGATAGATGAAAGTATGGTTGCACATGTGAGTGATTTTGGGATTTCTAGACTATTGGGCGAGGGAGATTCTATGACACAAACAATGACATTGGCCACTATTGGATACATGGCACCAGGTAATGTTTAATGCCCAAATCTCATGTTCATATTTTTCAACATTCTCCCATATTCAATCACAAACATATATTTGGTCCAAAATTTCTTAGAATATTTTTATTTATAATTTATTTTAATAGAACATAAATTATTTGATACTTTCATGATGAGTTGAAATTTTACAACGTAGAGTTTGGAGAGATGGGAATCGTTTCTCCGAAAGGCGATGTCTACAGTTATGGTATTTTATTGTTGGAAGTTTTTACTAGAAAGAAGCCCACAGATGAAATGTTTGGTGGAGGAATGAGTTTAAAGCAATGGGTGAAGAACTCATTACCTGATGCAGTGACTGAAGTTGCGGATGCCAACTTATTGCAAGACCAGCAGGGTGCTTTTTCTACCAAAGTGGATTGCATTTTAAGCGTCATGAATTTGGCTTTGGAATGTTGCGTGGCGGAACCCCAGCAGAGGATAAATATGAAAGATGCTGTAGCAAAGCTCCAGAAGATTAAAATGAAGTTCGTGAATGATGTTGAAGCAACTTAATTAATTTAATATCGTTTTATTTTGCTTCCTCGTAGCTAGCTCTTAATTTCTTGTATGGGTTTTTCCTAAATGAACTCTAGTCAAACAATAAAAAACTGAATTTTAGCTATGATTTGTAATTTTCTAACGATTTTTTCCGCTGTTTTACTTAAAATCAAAATTCAATTGAAAAAACCCAAGTCTTCTCTTAGTCTTAGTAAAAATCTAATAATCTGATTTAAGTCTTTTGACAGAAAAAAGAAACTTATTACCATTGAAACAGATATGTAATCTCAAAAACAATCCAGAAAGAGTTGGATTTTGGTGTTCTTCTTTGATCCAAAGATGAAAGAATTACGAAAAACAAAATTTTATCCGCACATTGTGGAATCAAAATTTGTTAAATTTTTTATTTATTATTATTTTATAATAAACTTAGCCTCAGTTAAGTTTATTTACTGTCTGCCGATTTGACATTGTCTCTCTTAATTAACTAATCATTCTGACTATTCGTAATAGAAAATTTAATTATAATAAATTTCAATACGAAGCATTTTTTCTTGTTTAATTTATTAAATCCTTTATTTTACAAATTTGTAACCAACGAAGTTTCTCAATATTTTGGAGGTTGGGCCATATGGACCCCAAAAAATACTCTCAACACCCTCTTTCTATGTACACACTATCATTTAAGATTTAAAAGAATATACTTATACTTGATTAAATGAAGATATATCATGAAAAACTTATATATATATATATATATATATATATATATATATATATAATCTGTATCTCAAGTGTGATATGATATCATATAAGTAATGAGGTGAATTTATATATATTTATTGTTTTGACTTTCATGTATTTACCTTACCACAAATATAATGTCGCATTAATTGGAATAAAAACTTTATACACACACACAAACATATATATATATACTTTAATGATTTACTTATGAAAATATTAATGTAAATAATTGTTCTTGCCAATTTTTACTAATTTTTTAATTGTGTTTTCATGTAATTAATGAAGTGTAAATTTTAATTTTAGTTAGCTTTTTTATTTCAAGAATTATAATTTATTTTTATAATTATAAAGGTGATTGACACGTTTAAAATAAATAACAGTCAATAATCAATGTTAGATCATAACAAAAAGTACCCTATCTTATTCAAAATTTTAGTTAAGCAGTTTATATCAATTTGACAAAAGTAAGAGTCATACTATGATGTATCGTGCATTACAATAATTCATATAAGAGTTATAATTGGATATATCGAATTTATAAACACATATATACAATTTTTAAAGACCAAACTATTTATAACTTTTACATGAATGATTATTTAAAAACTTAAAAAAGAAAATCAATATGATTCAAAATAAATTTAATTTTTCTTTTTGTAGTTATACATATTTATAATTATGAATTTAATTACCTTATAACACAATAAATCAGTTGTAAAATGTATAAAAAAATATTTTTTCTAATTTTTCATAAATTTTACAATTGATATGATAATTCATAAGTTAGAAGGTAATATAACCCTTCCAATATACCCAGAACCCAAAATCAACGGTGAGCCGTGAGTTGTGCTGATGAGTCTGCGTCAAATCAAACTCTATAAATGTACTAAACTGTACAGTATACAAGAAAATGTTTCTCCAGTCCGTAACGCTAAAACTGACCTGAGAGAGGGTACTACAAAAGAAAGGGGTAAATATCATTTATCACTCCTAACGTTTTATTTTTTTATTATTTGTTATGCATACAGCATATAGGTTTCTAAAATAGAGAATTTTGTTTGAATTTAGTAAACACTAGAATATAACTCTCTTTATTATAGCTTTTTTTCTTTACGATTTGATATTGACGATTTTCTTTTTCATTTTCTGCATTTTCTCCACGCCAAACAAAGTCTCTCTCTTTTTATTTTTTATTTTAGCAAATTAATTGTTTGCTTGTGGCTTTGAAAGAAGGCTGGTAGAAGAAAGAAAATGAGATTTTTTTTTTTTTTTTTTTTTAAGCTTCCCTTATCAATTGTGCTAGTTGCAGTAGGGTATGAACTCTGGGAACGATGAAGGAATTTGATGATAACGTCCTGAAACTTTGATAATTTCCAAGTAGGCATTGGGACATGAAAATAGCTTACTTTGTGTTTGCTGCCTAGCTGCAGAATAATTTCTTTGTTGTGGTTGCAATGTGATTTATTGGCTGTTAGGTATGACGATGGCGGCAGCTGGGTTCTTTTTTTTTTTTAACTTGTAAACGTTGTTGCTTGTTTTTAGATTGTAATTTTAAACTTAACGAAATACAGGTTCTTTTTTTTTTTTTTTTATGATTTGGATTTTTTTTTTTTTGGTGGNTAACTTGTAAACGTTGTTGCTTGTTTTTAGATTGTAATTTTAAACTTAACGAAATACAGGTTCTTTTTTTTTTTTTTTTTATGATTTGGATTTTTTTTTTTTTTGGTGGATCATTGTAAATTTTCTGTATTTTGGTTAGAATTCAGAGTTGGATAAATTTATTAGAATTATTTTTTGGAAGTTTCCTTTTACTCGAATTTATGAGTATTTGAAAAGTTTTTTTTTAATTATTTTCAGAATTTTTTATTTTTTATGAGGGGTACGGAAACTGTTACTCAGGGATGTGATTGATGGATTTTGTAAAAGACAGAAGTAGGCGCTGATAAAATTTGAATATTTCATTAAAACTACAGAACATGGTATTTTGTAATTAACAAAGGCAAAGTATTGTAATTACCCTGTGAAATCTTGTAATTATTACATTAATTAATTATAATTAGCCAAAGCTTGTTATGATGATAAGAGGAAGAAGGAAGTGAGGCAGTGGCCCATGATATTAAAGTCATGAAGTGACACATATGGCGTGGTGACACCTTTGGTGATGTTATATCTACATCAAATCAACGGGAAAATGACAATAATCCCCCAATTAAATTTGAAGAAAACATTTAGCCCCACATTTTTACTAAACTAACACTTATCCCTCAAATACCCCTAAAAAACTAACACTTACCCCCAAATATTTGGGGGGTAAATGTTAATTTTGAGAAAACAGTGGTAAATTTTTGGGGAATAAGTGTTAGTTTAGAAAAAATGTGGGGTTAAGTGTTTTCTTGAAATCTAATTGGGTGGTCAGAGTAAATTCCCCTCAAATCAACTCCATAATTGAATTTCACTGTGCTCTTTTGTCTTTGCCCAACTATTAAATGCACCATACTCGAAAACTTGCCCCAAAATGCTAAAAGTGTGCGGGTGTACTATTGAGTTTTGCATGGCTTAATTTGTTAATTTTTAGTCTTTTTGTGAGAGGAGTGGAGTGGATTTTGGATAGGCTTGAACAAATAGAAGGAACCCAAAAGGGTTGATTCTTATCCATAAGCCTCCGTTTTTCATGAAAGCAATTTATTAGTTTCTAAGAACACCCTATTTCCTTCGGGAATTTTTTTTCCCAAGATTCTTACAATATATTTATATCTTCTGATTCTCTGAATATAACCAAATTTGTGTTTGGATATTTTTTACTTTTTTAAATAGTATTCCCATATTTTACTAATATCAATACAAGTTTTCAATTAATTGAGAAATAAGAAAAATTAGAAAAAAAAAAAATTACCTGTAGTTATTTTGAAAAGAAATCTTTATATTGGGTAAAAAAGTTTCATTAAACCAAAACAAGTATAAAGTAATCATATTATTGTGAAGAATAATTCTTTAAGAAGCCAATTAAATTGCCGCCATGTTTCAACATCATTACCTCATTGATTTGTTTTAGTAAAATGTCATTATAAGACTACCTCACATTTGCATTTTGTAAAGCAAACACATTAGAATAATATCAATCATGACAATTATGTCACTAACTATATATAACATTATTTAGTATCAATCATGACAATTCTGTCATTAAGTATGAGTATAGTTCTAAAACCCGTAAGATGTTACAAGCTATAATAAAATTATTTAACATAATGATATTACATATGATAATTAGTTTGGCCATGACGTCTGAATATGAATATTAAGTATCAATCATAATTCAAATTATTCATAGTCTATTTTATATATTTTATGCTTCAAATATTAAAATAAATATCCGATGAGATAAAATCTTATTTATCAAGAAGAGAGACTCATTCTTTATATTTAACATTTTTGTTATCGATCAAACTAGACCTTTGAGTATTGCCCTCATCATCAATAACAAAATTATGCAAAGTTAACGATGAGATTAATTTTATAAAGATGTAAAAACAACTTTTTGTAATGTATTGCTTTGTGGTTTGACAAAGCATAACCAAGATCTTTAAGTTGCACTTTAGCTTTATATATGTATAGTATAGCTTTTCCACTTTTATTATTTTAAAAAAAATTTATTTTAATATTTTTCTCTTTCTCAAAACAACTTGTGGGTCATTTATTTGTAGTGGAGATTTGATTATTAATTATAAGTTTTGATTAGGACATAATATACATAACCTCTCATTATTGAGATCTTTAAACAATTATAGACCCTTATAATATGAAAGTCTTAGCACAAAATTGATTATTGATTGAATTCAAACACCACAATTACACTTGTTCTCTTACCACAATTATTAAAATATAACAATTTTTAATTTAACGGTTAATAATGATTTTGTTACAAATTGATATTAATATAATTTGTATATAAAATGATATTTGATGTTGATATTAGAGATGTGAATGCGATGTTCCATGTCATAGAAGAATTAGCTTTTGATAAAGTTGGGTCTGATCAATCAAATGTTACTTGAAAATGTGAAAAGAGAGAGACCTTCACAAAAAAAAAGTGTGGCCTAACCATAATAGGTTAATTTTTCAATTTTAATTGTCAGTCAATTGGGCTCTGGAATGCCAGGAGGGGCCAATCGAATCCACAGGCGTGGTACCAGATTTCGACCACTTTCATCCAATTTGATTATCAAGGTTGGAGTGAACCCAACCAAATTCCTGGTTGCGAGAGAAGAGTTTTAGAATGTAAAGAGTAAATTCGAAACGTGTGTCTTAACGAGTGTCATAAGCATACATATTAAAATATCAAATATATAATTTTATTATTATAATAATTAATTTATCTTAAAATTTATATTTTTTGTTATAAATTTATTAAATATATAAATTAATTAATTAAATATAATTTATAAGATAAATTAATAATTTTAAAGATGGAATTTATAGTTTTTTAGGATTTAATATTTGTCCAACACATGTTAAAGATTACCTTTTTAATCTATATTTACAATATGAAATGTCAAATTATACAAAATAAATACAAGAAATTGATACGAAAAAGAATAACATGCAGGGTAGCTAATTTTTAACTGAGCTTAGAGGGTTAAGAGTCGAAAAAAAAAAAAAAAAAAAAAAGGTGGCAGAAGAAAAAGGNGCTTAGAGGGTTAAGAGTCTAAAAAAAAAAAAAAAAAAAAAAGGTGGCAGAAGAATCAGGTCGTGGTCCTGGATGCAGCGGACAATCCTAAGCAAACTGCTATGACTCACTCAACACAACCTAGCTTCTTCTTTGACTTAGATTTGACAATGTTCTTGTTACTTCATTATCTGGCGCGTGTATATTACCTCCCCCTTAAAAAAAAAAAAAAAAACACACCTAATTGCACTTCCACCAACCTCTTTAGGCTTCGAATAGCTGTCAATTAAAAATTGTCTGGTCATGCAACATTTTTCGCATTTATAGATTTGTTTTAAAATTTTTTGTAAATATTTTTCACCTGAAACATGTTTACTCAATTATAAAACTTGAAAGGGGAAAATGATTCAAAAATATCACCTCTTAATAAAGTATGGCCTTATTTTATTAAGTGAAAGTATTTTTAATAATTTAAATATAAGAAATTAAGAGTATTTTTAATTATATAAATTTATAATTCAAGGTATGATTAGTAATTACTCGCTTGCAAATTAAGAAAATAAATAAATAAATAAAACACGTGGTGAAATAAGTTGCTTGATGAGTAAAAAAGTCAGAATAAGAAGAACCACTGCTTTAAATGGCAGACCATGTAATCATCATCATTGGTTCATCCAACAAAAACAAACCTAATCATTAGGGGCGTGTCCTGCACGCTCCTTACTGTATCTTGAAGCGGCCAAAGAAACTAGAAGTAGGTAGACAAATATATTAATATTGGATGACAAAGATATCCCAGATTAATATTAAATAATATTAATTAGATTAACATTAACTAGGAGTAATTAATGTTACTCGAGGAACAATGAACTCCTTTGCCAACTAGATGACTAGATTCCTAGCAGAGATAACAATTTGTTTCATATATTCGTACAACTCTAAGAGGATGGGGTTTAAACACATAAGAAAGTGAATCCAGTTAGGTTTAAAATGAATCTAGATAATGGAACAGATGGATCCTAAATTTGTACGCCGACAACTATTTCATAAAACTTGTATTAAGCATTCGTTAAGATATTTAATAAAAGGATAATTTATTGAAAAATAAAGGTTAAAAAAAATAAAAATAATTATTATTATGTTAATTTAATAGTTTTTTATTATTAAATTATAATGAATAAATAATTTAAAAATTTAAGTTATAAATATGATATTTTTGTAAATTAGTATAAAATAATATGTTATGTGTATAAATTGATGTGATGTTATTATTATTATTTTGAGAAAAAGAGATGTTAATAATGCTAATTCTGAATAATGGGCTGAGATGAACTCAACTATGGTTAAGCAGTTGGATGCAACTGTTCCTTGTTCTTCGTGTCATCACTCAACACTCGAGCGCACTACAGAGTTACTTTGAGACGGAGAGAGAGAGAGAGAGAGGGAGAAAATAGAAGCATGGAATCAAATGCTTTGTATAAGGACATCCCATTCCCACTTCTTGTGTGCCGAAAAGAAAAGAAAAATCTTTCAAAATAAAAAATTTCCACAAGCTCATCAAAAGCCAAATCAGTACAAGACCTGGCTGTTAACGCCTTTCTTATAGAAAGAGAAGGAAGAATCTTTGGTTTCTTTCTCACCTTACTCCATTTGCTCTCTCACTCTCTTTTTAGCCTTAAAGGTAAGTTTTTTTCTCTTCTCCAGCATCATCATCATCTTCTTCTTCTTTCTTCTCCACTGCTATAATGCCACTTTCTGCTGCTTTTTGTGGCTTACTTAACTTTGTCGTTTTGACTTTAAGCTCCTTCTTTACACTTGTTTAGCTGATTCACTCTTTATCTACAAATCAATCTTTTTTTCCTCGCTAAAGCTTGCACTTTGAGTTGTGGAAGATGGATTGATTATGGAGTTAAATAGGCCTTGTTCTGGGTTCTGTACTAGCTAGTTCCAGTTTTGAGGTGATTTTAGCCGCTTTTGGTTTTGTTTTGCAGATATTAGCTTCTTGTTACTTCCATACATATCGAAATATCATCTGATTTATTACTATTATTTCTGTTCAGATCAGAGTTGGGTATTTGTTATTATTTTTTTGGGTATGTTTAACTTTATTTATTGCAATTGCTGGGTTTGGAGAGAAAGAGATAACTGGTAACTAGTGATGTTATCTCAATAAATTTTGTTTAATAGAAGACATCTGCATTTTCTGAGGATTATATACGAATTTGAGTTTGCAGAATTATTAACTGTAAGTAGAAACTCATAGGCTTCACTTGGTGTATGCGTAGTTATGTATGAATGTGTAATGTAATTAATTGCTTTTCTGAACTTATGGTAGATTAGAGCGTTATGTGATATGATTTGCAGTTAGATTTTCAAGTTTATTATTCATTTATGGCCTCTAATTCCTGTTGTTTCTTGGTCATTTTGTAGATTATGTTAACTGGATAAAGGGGGAATAAACTTAGTCCTCGTGCTGTTCTCTATCTGACCTGACAATGGTTTCGAGGTCTTATTCTAACCTCTTAGATCTTGCTTCTGGTGATTCACTAACTTTCACTCGTGAGAAGAAGAAGCTCCCTCGGGTGGCAACTGTTGCTGGGGTATTGTCTGAGCTTGATGATGACAATAGTAACAGTGTTGGCTCTGATGCCCCCTCCTCTATCTCTCAGGAAAGGATGATAATTGTTGGAAACCAGCTTCCACTTCGGGCACATCGAGGTTCAGATGGAGATTGGAACTTTAGCTGGGATGAAGACTCACTTCTTTTACAACTAAAAGATGGACTTGGTGAAGATATAGAAGTAATCTATGTTGGTTGTCTTAAAGAAGAGATTGACCCTAAAGACCAAGATGATGTGTCGCAAACTCTGCTCGAAACTTTCAAATGTGTCCCAACTTTTATTGATCCTGAGCTTTTCAGTAAATATTATCATGGATTTTGCAAACAGCACCTGTGGCCATTATTTCATTACATGCTTCCTCTATCACCAGATCTTGGTGGTCGGTTTGATCGGTCCCTTTGGCAAGCATATGTTTCTGTGAACAAGATATTTGCTGACAAAGTAATGGAAGTGATTAGCCCTGATGATGATTTTGTGTGGGTTCATGACTACCATTTGATGGTCTTGCCAACATTTTTGAGGAAGAGATTTAATAGAGTGAAGCTTGGATTTTTCCTTCATAGCCCTTTCCCATCATCTGAAATTTACCGGACGCTTCCAGTAAGAGATGAGATTCTAAGAGCTCTACTCAATTCAGACCTTATTGGATTTCATACTTTCGATTATGCCAGGCACTTTCTCTCCTGTTGTAGTAGAATGCTTGGCATTGCTTACCAATCTAAGCGAGGCTACATAGGGCTGGAGTATTATGGTCGCACTGTAAGCATTAAGATTCTACCAGTTGGAATTCACATTGGGCAGCTCCAATCTGTGATGAATCTACCTGAAACTGTAGCTAAGGTTGCAGAATTGCAAGATCGGTTTAGGGGTCAAACCGTTATGCTTGGGGTTGATGACATGGACATATTCAAAGGAATCAGCTTGAAACTTTTGGCTATGGAGCAATTGCTCATACAAAATCCTGAAAAGAGGGGTAAAGTTGTTTTGGTTCAAATTGCAAACCCTGCAAGAGGTCGTGGTAGGGATGTACAGGAGATGCAGTCTGAAACTCATGCCACAGTGAGAAGGATTAATGAAATATTTGGAAGGCCTGGATATGAGCCGGTGGTTTTGGTAGATAACCCACTTCAGTTTTATGAACGCATTGCTTACTATGTTATTGCGGAGTGTTGTCTTGTTACAGCAGTGAGGGATGGAATGAATCTTATACCCTATGAGTACATAATATGCAGGCAAGGAAATGAGAAGCTAGATGAGGCCTTAGGGCTAGACCCATCAGCTGCAAAGAACAGTATGCTCGTGGTTTCTGAATTTATTGGATGCTCCCCATCTCTGAGTGGGGCCATTCGAGTAAACCCATGGAACATTGATGCTGTTTCTGAAGCTATGGATTCTGCCCTAGTAATCAATGGAGATGAAAGACGCTTGCGGCATGAAAAGCACTATAGGTATGTGAGTACCCATGATGTTGCTTATTGGGCTCATAGCTTTTTGCAGGATCTTGAGAGGGCTTGCAGGGATCATGTGAGGAGAAGATGCTGGGGCATTGGGTTTGGTTTAGGATTTCGGGTAATTGCTTTGGATCCAAATTTCAGGAAGCTTTCAGTCGAGCATATTGTTTCAGCTTATAAGAGGACCAAAAATCGAGCAATTCTCTTGGATTATGATGGTACTATGATGTTACCAGGTTCAATGAGCACAACCCCTTGTGCAGATGCTGTTGTAGTTTTGAATAACTTGTGCAAAGATCCCAAGAACGTTGTCTTCCTTGTAAGTGGAAAAGACAGAAAGACTATAACAGAGTGGTTCTCTTCTTGTGAAAGGCTTGGGGTTGCAGCAGAGCATGGTTATTTTGTTAGGTATGCTGTGTTTTGTTTATTTTTCCAGCTTACTTGAACTGTGATGTTACATTTCACACTTGAATAGGCAATGATGAACTGTAAATCTTAAGATGATGAAATTTATATTCTACTAGCTAAACAAGTTGTTAAGTTACTGCTTGATCCGAAAACTTAAGTTTATAGTAAAGGCTAAAAATTGAACAATATAAGCTAAGAAATAATATTCGTTCAAAATATATACACCTTTTTGTTCTTTTAAGTATGTGGTAAATGCTGAGACATTTACAACATTTGCTCATGAATTGAGTTACATGAAAAAATCGTTGAACGGAGAAGAAAAATGGAGGCTGTAGATTAAATACATCCAAAGAAAAGTCTAAAAATGAAACAGTTGCTGGAAACTACTTAGACAAAGGACTCAAGCCACTTTTGTTGAATCATTGACAAGTTTCCTTGTCGCAAACTCGCAAGCAAAACATTGACAAGCCCAGGCAACGAGTGGCTTAGAACCTTATGTCTTATAAACCAAATAATCCTGTGGATAGAAATCTCATTACACTTTTAAAAGTTCTCTCTATATGACTTATTTAATTTATTGTTCCATTTTTGCACTGTAGCTTAACAAGGAAACAGAGTTTTGTTTGGTTGTCTGGTTTGAATTATTAGAATATGAAATTAATGCATCTGTCATTATCTGCCAATTATTACCAGAAATGGCTATTGTTGCCATGCTATCAGTTGTTGAATGTTATTCTTTTACAGGCCAAATTATGATGCAGAGTGGGAAACTTCTGTGTCTGTGACTGATTTTGGTTGGATGCAAATTGCTGAGCCAGTAATGAAATTGTACACTGAAACAACTGATGGTTCAGCTATCGAGACCAAAGAGAGTGCTCTTGTTTGGAATTACCGCTTTGCAGATCGGGATTTTGGCTCATGCCAGGCTAAGGAGCTTCTGGATCACCTGGAAAGTGTCCTTGCCAATGATCCGGTTTCTGTCAAGAGTAGCCAATACATTGTAGAAGTTAAACCTCAGGTTAGTGGTACTGTGTATCATCTCTCTCTATATAGAATGAGCTGTAGTCTAATATTAGATATAGGAAGAATGGTTTGTTGATATCATTAACATCAATTCCATGTTTCTTGTTGGTTTTTGCGTCTTTTGATTACAATTAATCAAATGAAAAGGTGGTCAGCATTGTTAAGATATTAAAAAATGCACTTTGCTAGATGAATGATCTGTATGGAAACTCTCTCTCTTCCTTCCTCCGAAGTTAAATGGTAAGGGTGAAACACAATTTTCATGTTGACAATCACGGTGCACAAAAAGTGAATTTTCTTTCATTTTATAGTCTGAAAGGGCACAGTGAAAGCTCAACATGGAATGTTTTAGTTGATTTTGGAAGTTATTATAGTCTAAAGGAAAGAATGAAGTGGATGAGAATTGATTGGTTAAACACTTGTCTGACCTTAGTTGGAGGCTCGAACCATGGTAGCCACTTTGTAGTGAAATGTGAAACTAGCTGCCTACGAACTAATTAGGAATTAGGAATATGTGTTGTTTGTGACCATTTAGACTTTCTGCTGCTCTTGGGTTTTGTTTTTTTTTTTTTTGGTGTGCTTGTGTGTTCTTTCTTCTTGAAGTTTGGAGGATTCTTGAGTTCCTCGTCTCTGTTGTGGCTGGCAACTAGTGGAAAATCTTGTTAATGAGCATCTTGAAGTGGTAAATTAACTATTTTACTTGGCTCATTACACTTATGTATATGTAGTATGCAATCTTTAGTACATTTCCTTTATAGATCCTGGATTGTCTAGTTATTTCCTTATGTGATTTGCCCATTTGGCATGATAGTCATATAATTCTCATATATTTGGTTTCATATCTAATTTTCCTATGATGTTGCATAATTAATTCTTAGAGAGTAAAGCTAATGCTGTCTTTACAATCTTTTTCGGTTTTGAACAATTAAATAGGGTGTCAACAAGGGCCTTGTAGCAGAACGCCTACTCACAACAATGCAACAGAAGGGAGTGCTTCCAGATTTTTTTCTCTGTATCGGGGATGATCGATCAGATGAAGACATGTTTGAGGTGATAATGAGTGCCCAGGCTGGTCCCTCCTTGTCACCAGTTGCTGAAGTTTTTGCTTGCACGGTTGGGCAGAAACCCAGCAAGGCCAAATATTACTTGGATGACACTTCTGAGATTTTGAGAATGTTGCAAAGCCTTGCTTATGTCTCAGAGCAGTCTACCTGTAATTCTCCCCAATATTCTCAAAGACTGGTATTGACTGAGAGTATTTAGACTGGCTCACAGGCTCCATGAGGTCTTTCACCATTGTATATTGGGGTTGTTCTACGTGGAGAGACCTGAGATCTCTCACATTTAGGCTTTTCCGATCGAGCCATCGGTGATGGCAATCTTCACTGTTTCACTGTCGTCTATCCATTGGATATAAAGACAGGTTCTTCCTACTGTTATTGCATTGTTTGTGTAGTCCCATTACAGGTAGATGGATTTGTATTCTGATATGCTTGTTTGATGTTCATGTCTTCATTCTAAGTTTTCAAGTTATTAAAATGATAATTTAAAATCTTATTCCCTCTATCCTCCCATCAATGCGAATCTCACAAGAAAATTGATTTGTACCAATTCTTCTGGGGTCACTTATTTCGGGTATATATATGATTCACATGTTTTTCGATTATAAGCTTATAAGTTGTTGACATAGTCCTGAATAGAACTTAAAAAACAAATATTAAAAAAAAAAAAGAAAGGATGTTGATTTCAACTTCAGATATGCAATATTGCCTTGAGCATTAATGAGCATAAAAATTATTTTGAAGGACGTTAGTGAAACCAACACTGAATATTACGGAGGGAGATATACTAGTTTCTCACCAGGTTCGACCATGCTTGCGCAACTAGGATGAGCTGCCAGAATGGCGTATAAACTGAAGTAGTGTTGGACTCTTTAGGGAAACTCTTAACAGAAGACAATGTACTCTTTCACAACTTGGTATAATGCCCATCCTTCTGAATTAAATCCCGATCAATTTTTATCCCCATTTTGTTAGCAAATGAGGGACAGATTCCTGCCCCAACAATTAATATTGGTTGTTGCTATATCAATTTATTTATTTTTCAATAAATATGACGGCAAAATCATCGATCTTCTACACACAATATAGGTAAATATTAAGCAGATCTTATATTTTAATTAAAATTCGATTGCATATCTCCTCTTTTTTTTTTTTTTTTTTGAAAAATAAACATTTTCTAGGACTTATTATTATAAAATTCATAATCATATATTCGTTTTAGGATTTTATTTATTCTTTTTCATTAATTTCCAGTAACATTTCTATGTAGACTCGTACATGTTGTGTTAATTTTATTTTCGAATCATATTCCATAACATGAATATAACGAACAGTATGGGCCCTTGACCATATTAAAATTTAATGGCATCATGCGTAAACTCCTGTTCACTTCAACACAGGAAATTTGCCAATAACTTACAACGACTTGGCTTTTTATGGCATTAAATGCAAGAAAACAAAGACCCGTCATGTGCACATCGAACTAACTGGTTGATCGATAAGATCAATAATAGCCTCCTGTGGACCTTTCTCTTCCGAATACCACTCCATGTCAGATCTCCTTTTGTGCCAACACGTTTTTAGACTACAAATGTAGCATCAACAGGAGTTCAATTGAGATCTCTTTACTAAGCACCATTGATCAAGTTCATGGGCAGGACGAACTTATTACCATATGAAAACATTATCATAATGTTATACTTATAAAATACATATTTCGAGAATTTTTATTTTCTCTCGATCCATCGAGATTATTCTAAAATAATAATAATAATAATTTTGGACCTCAGATACAATTATTAGTTTTTAGAGAAAAAAGAAAAAGAAAATGTTAGAGCCGCAACAAACTTTGATAAATTTGTCAAAATTCGGTTGCAGAACAAATCGTCCTTGTACTTAATACCGGAGGCGGTGGAAAAAGTCAGCGAAGGATTCATGGAGGAAGAAAAAGAAAAGGTCATCCATGCATCTATTTATTTGTCTCTGCAAACTTTAATTTTGAAACCATCTCCAACTACTGTGACCTCACTGTCCTCAAGTCTCCACCTGTCAACTGCTTCCCCCTTTATTCGCTTCTATTTATTAGATTATAAATTCATCTACACATGCATTCGGTGATATCAATATATATCTTGCTTGCCCCCTTTTACTTTTCAACATACCAACCTCCCTTCACAAAGTTACAAATAAACGACATCATTATGCCATCTTTAATTGGAAAGACCACGAGTAGATATTACCATGTTTGCGACAATGTGGTTATTTTAATATGTGTAATGATTTTTATTATAAAAATATATTTTTTAAAGAAATTAATTATTTGAATAATAAAAATA
Source organism: Bursera palmeri (assembly GCA_026225775.1). Taxonomy (NCBI): domain Eukaryota; kingdom Viridiplantae; phylum Streptophyta; class Magnoliopsida; order Sapindales; family Burseraceae; genus Bursera; species Bursera palmeri. The sequence goes on along the minus strand of JANKKB010029938.1, from coordinate 13,968 downwards.
TATAGACTTTGATGTCTTAACATATACCTTAAGATATCTATTCAAATAGATGTTATTATGTTTATAATGGATTTTAGATTAAAAGAAAAAAAAGTATGTATAAATTCAGTCCAAACTTGATGTGGGTATTAGATAATTATTTAATGGGTTTGGGTGAGAGAGATTGGAGATTCAGTGGCATACATAATATAATTTTTTTTTCTTTTTGTAATTAATATGAAATAATAAATCTCACGTTTATTTTATGGAATGAAGTAATGGATGTCTACAATAAACATAAGTGCGTTTGCCGGACAATGCTGTGCTATATTAGAGTATATGATATGTACGTGTTTTACGAATAAATGAATGTATGAAAAGATTTTATCAGATGGAAGTTATATACATCTAATAATAAAATGTTAATATCATTTATTTTGATAAAATGATGTGGAAAGTGTTTTTATTAATGTGAATAATCTAACATTTATATTATAAATGTCATTTTTTATATTAATCATATCTATAAGATTGACAATTTTAATCATCGATTTGGTTTATGTTAATACCTATAATTTAGAAAAAATAATGAAAGTTTTGCAATCAAGAACCATCATTATCCTTTTCAATTTTCTTCCAAAAGCATACTAGCTAGTAAATTAGTTCACGTTCTGTTGATTGATCAAACTGATTGAATTATCAGCGAATGCATGAGATACAAGATCCAAATTTAAGTTTCATTTAATACTTTAATTAGATTTAATAGTTGACCGATCTCTATGTATAAAATATTTCATAAAATATCAGCTTACTCAGTAAGCAACTTTAAATCTTCTTTGACAAATTAAGATAACGATGACTCATCAATTAAATGCACAGATAAGGTCGTTTCACAGGTCGATAGATTTCACATCAATGTGGGGTGGCTGCCTATAGCTTATTAAATAATATCACCATCAATGTTTAACTTGGAAACACAACCTTTTTTTCAACCAATAATTGAAAATTATAGGGAAAAATGTTGCTTTTAAATAACATTACAACATAATTATTAATTAAAATACAAATTCTTGTTTATGAATTGACATATTATAATAAAAATAAGAGATGGAAGAATTTATTTGGTAGTTCATAAACTTTATTGCTGCAAATATGGATGGGTTATGGCTTGTCCCATGTGAAGAGCCACGTAATTTAATGAGATGAAATTGGAACTGGAGCAGCTGTTTGTAACCAGTAAGACTTGATTACAGATGGGAGAATTGTCACTTCATTTTAAAATGACATTAATGTAGCTTGAAAGATGACCTTCTGTTTCGAGATGGAGAATGACAATAATCGAGTTTTGCCTGTGGTAGGATAGACGTTTTCGAATTGACATCTTAGAATATTGAATTCTTTTACTATCTTTTTGTTTTTCCTTGCAGCCTCATAAGGAAATATCAATTTCAACCAAATCATGTTACGATGGAAGAGAAGAATTGATGTCAAAGGTCTTTTTAAGCGACCTCTCTTCTTAATGTCTTTTACTGGATAAATTTGGATGAATGGAAATACTGCACAAGGGTTTGTAAAGTTGTTTCACCGTTTATTTATTTATATCCATGTGGGGCGTCAAGAGACTCTTTATTCAGCTACAAAGTTTATTTTATACACCACGGTGTGATTCATTTTTCTATTAATAGGATTTTTGGGTATCGATTTATATGATTCCAATGAACAAACATTCAATTTGGAAACATTAGTTAATCAATCATATCTCATAGTAATGGAAATAATATTTTATATTAAATTTTTATTGCTTTTGATATCAAATCACCGATTATACCCTTACATACAAGGTTACCAGACACCCCATAGATATACGCATTATAATACTTATATGCTTCTAGCAGGAATTTTATTAAAAATTATTTAGTTTAACATTAGATTGAAAGAGATCGTCAAACTGAATTAATAGATTAAGTCAGATGGTAATTTAATGAGATTGAAATGATTTGTGACATTGTGTGACTGAATACTAAGGCTAACCTATTGAGTCAAATAAGGATAGTATCATAATAATGTGATTGAAGTGATTTGTGACACATTAGGGATTGAATGCAATTGGGATGGGTATCCATGGACTCCATGGGACTCAGACAACTTTCTTTTTAAACTAACAAGTAATTTAGAATTTGAAATTGATACCAATCTAACAATTTCGATTCTTGTATATCTATTTACACAAGCAGTATCCTACAACTTATTGATCTAATTTTATTGTTTAAAAAAGATCAATAAAATAACGTTAAAAAAGAAGAAGATTAGTACGTCGAGAGATCTTAAATGTGATAATCATGATAAAGTTATTTGAACATGTCCTTTAATTTAATAAATGCATATTTAGAATTTAAAACTATACTAAGAAATGTTATTTCATTACTTTTAGATTTTTTTAAAAAAAAAAAGATACTAAAATGGTGCAATTAATTAATGGTTAATTAACAGATGGACAAGAGAACATGAACAGCCATAATGCTTGTCTCATGCTCTTAAATGGAGGAATTGGACTTGCGGAGTGGCCGTCTTGTTAGACAGGAGGATTTTGACTTTTAAATGGAGATGAAGACAAATAATATAAGAAGCCATTTGACTTCACTTTGGCTGACAGCACTGTTTACTATGCAACTGCAACCACATTAGAAGCTAATTCATCAATACGTTACTCAGACAACCACAATGCTGGCTAGGTCTTATGATGCTTGAATATGTGTGAACGTTATTACCATTATATTTTCATCTGCACTTTGACTTTACCCGAGTTTTTAGCTGATTTTATTGGATTACGAATTGTAAATTAACTTAATTAAAATTTAAATGTTTTATATGTTTGTGTTTCTACATTAAAATTTTTAAAAATAAAAATGGTCAAATTTTAGTTTTATTACGTCCTAACCAAATTGTCTAAGTTATTGAACAATGTTAAACTATTAAACAAATCTACTCATCTGCTCAATACCTTAATCTTGGAACAAGAAGAACAATAATAATAATAAATTAAAATGTGTCCATCAAATCAAATAAATTAGGGTTTAACTAAATTCAAAATAAGCCTCTTTGACTTTCGATTTTCTCTTAAAAAAATTTAATTTGTTAAAGTTCATTCATAAAAGTTTAGGGTTCCATTTAAAAAATAAAATCTTGATTATAAAATACTATCCATCTTGATGTTTAAGAGAAAAAAGCTATCGTACTATTCTAAAGATACCATGTACACCGCTTCTGTTTTTATTATACATAATGGAAATTTATAATTAAGAATTAATTAAATCTCAACCTTAGTGAAGGTAGATGTAGATTACTCTTAATAAAACATGTAAGCTATTTCTGTCTTTTATGTACAAGAGGCAAGAAGTTCTATCTCATCTTACGCTATCATTTTGACCAAAAACACATGATATATGCTGGCTTCTTGGCCCCAAATTCTGAAGCAAAATTTTAGTTGGCTTATTTTGAAATGATTCACCTGTTCGAACTATACCAGTAATAAATCTGATGTACCCAAAAATTAATTTACATTTTGACCAATTTTTCCCTTTACATCAGTGCCATGATGAGTACGAACCCTTTGGTTCTACCACTTAATTGATGACATCTATTCTATGATTTTTTTTTTTCAAGGTTAATATTGGGACCATACACTATAAGAAAATAGTATTGATACTACATCATATGCATTTAAAATAGTTATTTTATTTATTATTTTTTTGCTTTATATAGAATATGAATATTTAAAGACAAATAGAAAATTAATAAAAAATTTTAATAAAAATTATTAGTTTTAAGATATAATTAGAGTTTTTCTAGTGATACTTCTTTTTGTTCTTATTAGAGATATTATGTAAATAAACATAATATTGAAGCTAATAAGTTAAAAAAATTCAAATAAATAAAATATAGTTAAAAAGTAATTAACTATATATATATATATATATATCACGTTATTGAGATATCAAGTTGAGGTATTTTAATAAACATAATGTTTTTGATAAGAAATTCCGTATATATGTATTAATTATATATCTTTCTCAACCAGCTTCTACTGTCTATTGATGTGTACTCATTGTTCATGTTTTAATTACACAATAAAGATGAAAAATCTGTCAATTTTGCTTGATGTACCGATGAAATTGAACTTTTGATGCCTTACCTCCTTCATATATGTCCTTCTTGTCCCACTGTTTGGAAAAAAAAAAAAAAAAAAGAAACAAGAAAAAGAATATATGTATGAGAAAGCAGAAGGTGGGCACATCCTGTAAATCAGATCCAACAAACCCTCAATGCCATTTAATACAGAGAGAGAAGCTCAACTCCAAAAACCAATAATACTAATAATAAAATAAAGTAAATTCCCCAATAAAAGTGCTTTAATTACATGTAGCGAAGGCAGGTCTTGTTTGTAGTTCAAAATTGCCATCATAAAACAACTGTCACTCACAAGATAATCCCGTAAAAAAGTCCACTACCAGCAGCAGGCTGCTAAAGCTCTTGCTTACTTAAGTTTGCACTAAATGACTCATCTAACTCTTCGCCTCCTAACCTCCTCTTATTATTATTTCCTTCTCTTCTTTTGTGTTCAGTTTCATCACATCCTTTTCTTTAACAACTAACATTCTCATCAACTCTCTTCTGGCTAATCTCACTCAACTCTACCTTCCCCAGACCCTGCTTTCTTCTAACTTTACTTCTTGTTCGTTTCTTTCTTCTTGTATAAATTCCACGCTAAAATGAGAAGGCAAGGTTCGGTTTCAGCTGGTAACCAAGAGACTGATGAAATGGACAAGAAGAAGAAAGAGGAAGAAGGAAAGAAGCAACCCAGAGTTCCATTGCTAAAACTTTTTTCATTTGCTGATTTTTACGACTACGTTTTAATGATTTTGGGATCGATCGGTGCATGCATTCATGGAGTTTCGGTTCCTGTTTTCTTTATATTTTTTGGGAAACTGATAAATATTATTGGACTCGCTTATCTCGCCCCCAAAGCAGCTTCCCATAAAGTTGCAAAGGTATGCAAAATTCATCTACAAAAATTATATAAACATATTTAATAGATAGAGTCTATCTATTTATTTATTTTGTTAATTTCTTTGTTGCAGTACTCGTTGGATTTTGTATATCTCAGTGTGGCTATATTATTTTCATCATGGATAGGTAAGGAAAAATTTTGTTATCACTCCATTCAATGTTGCTTTTTAATTTATTATTGAAAGCTTGAATTATATAATAAAATTTATTTAATATTAATTAAACATATGTATATGAATGTGTATATGTAGAGGTGGCTTGTTGGATGCATACTGGGGAGCGGCAAGCAGCAAAAATGAGGATGGCATATTTGAGGTCCATGTTAAATCAAGATATAAGTTTATTCGACACTGAGGCTTCAACAGGAGAAGTCATTTCTGCTATTACAAGTGACATTATTGTTGTTCAAGATGCACTTTCTGAGAAGGTATGGGCCTATTTTTTGTTTGTCTTCTAGCTAAAAATATGTTTTTCTCTCAACTAATCAAAACGATGAACTGTAAATTCACCCATCTTAACCTTGCTTATCCAAGTTAAGAATTAATGTTTCTTGAGCTGTGATCAATTTGTCTTAACTTCTTGAGGCAAAAATTTTGGAATTTCAAGAACTTCAATTGGAAAGAAGGATCTGAATTTGAAAGGGTGGTCCAAGCTAAAGCTTTCTAGGGTTAATTATCTCTGGTTTCATCTCACTTATAATTTCTCCCACCCCAACATTTTGACCATATGCAATAAAAGGTTTCTGAGACAATGGTGAGAATTTATTACTGATTTCAGTTAATGGTTGTCAATATGGAATTGTCTATAACTGTGACTCTCAATTTCAACCAACTATCAATTTTCTTTACTAGGACACTTCTCTGTCAAATGAGTTCAAACTATTAAGGAAATATACTTTTATATTAACTATTACTTTACTATTTAAAACAGAAAAAAGTGTTTTATGACCTATTTAAATTATAATTATATATTAGGTCGATAATTAATTAGAAATTCAATTATAATTAGTTGAATATTTATTCTGACACGAATGAATTGGGATTTGGGAGAAAGCATTAATAAGAGGGGGGTGGGTTGTTAGATGAGCCAGTTCAGAGTTTTAACTCCTCACTGGTATCATAAATCTATCTGTCTAGCAACTTGAAACTTGAAACAAAGGAATTTATGAAGTTGGTTCTGTCTTAATTTGACCAAATCCAATAAAAAAAGTGTTTGCTTTTTATTTTAATAAGAAGTAGGTTGATATTTAGTGAAGTTGTAGCGCAATTATTAATTTATTCTTCAAATCTAGATAGATGTACAGAAGAGAAATTTAATTTCGACGTGTTATTGGAAATCCTTGTAGCAGCAATAAACAATTATAATTTATAAAACCGACTTACGTACACAACTGTATAAATTGTGATAAAAAAATCATAAGAAAATTAACACATATAAAATATTTATATAATTTGTCATATCGTATTAACATTAAATAGGGAAAAATTAAAATAAATGAAGTGATAATTATATAACACAATATGTGATCATGGATTTTATGAGATGAATAGTATGTATAGAATTATTCTGAGAATAATCAATTGTATTGGTGCCTGGTACTTACAGCATTTTGCATGTTAATTTGAACTTGATTGAGTTTCGTTTGAAGCAGGTAGGGAACTTCATGCACTATATTAGCAGATTCATAGGAGGTTTCATTGTCGGGTTTACTAGTGTATGGCAAATCAGTCTGGTCACACTCTCCATTGTCCCCTTGATTGCCCTCGCTGGTGGCATCTACGCATATGTTGCCACTGGCCTTATTGCCCGCGTCCGGAAAGCTTATGTAAAGGCTGGTGAAATCGCTGAAGAAGTAAGTTAAATTACTTCTCTGATAATCCGAGCTCAGGTTAGAGAACGTACGTAACAGTTGTAATGTTGTATAGTTATGGTGTTGAACGTGCAACTTTCAGGTGATTGGAAACGTTAGAACAGTGCAAGCATTTGCTGGAGAAGAAAGAGCAGTGAGATTGTATAGAAAGGCTCTCTCAAATACGTACAAGTATGGAACAAAAGCAGGGTTGGCCAAAGGCCTTGGACTAGGCTCCGTGCATTGTGTTCTTTTTCTATCTTGGTCATTACTTGTTTGGTTCACTAGCGTAGTTGTTCACAAGCATATCGCCAATGGTGGAGAATCTTTCACTACAATGCTCAATGTTGTTATATCTGGCCTGTAAGTCTCTCATTTTCTCAAAATTTTTAGCGGAACTTCAGTAAACAAGGAAGGAAATAACTGACTTCATTTTTTGCCAGGTCACTAGGACAGGCAGCACCAGACATTGTTGCATTCATACGAGCGACGGCAGCAGCCTATCCCATTTTTGAGATGATAGAGAGGAACACAATAACCAAAGCCAGCTCCAAAACTGGCAAAAAACTAAATAAATTGGACGGTCACATTGAATTCAGGGACGTTCTATTTAGTTATCCATCTCGTCCTGATGTACTTATTTTCAATAAGCTTTGTCTTGACATTCCTGCTGGGAAGATAGTAGCCCTTGTGGGAGGAAGTGGGTCGGGAAAGAGCACGGTTATATCTTTGATAGAACGCTTCTATGAACCTTACTCTGGCGATATACTATTGGATGGGAACAATATAAGGGACCTCGACCTTAAGTGGCTCAGGCAGCAAATTGGTTTGGTTAATCAAGAGCCGGCCCTTTTTGCAACAACAATTAGGGAGAACATTCTATATGGAAAAGATGATGCCACACTTGAAGAGATTTCTCGAGCTGCCAAACTTTCGGAGGCGATATCTTTCATTAACAATCTCCCTGATAGATTTGAAACTCAGGTACTAAGAAAGATTAATCTCTTGTAGTACTGTCAGTGATGATTGCTTGGTTATAATTGGTTTGCTATCAAGAACAATTGGGAAGAAATCTGAGAATTGTCACCTTAATGAGTACTATGTAATGCTTTATGCAGGTTGGAGAGAGGGGTATACAATTGTCTGGTGGACAGAAGCAAAGGATTGCAATATCACGTGCAATAGTGAAGGATCCATCAGTTCTTTTACTAGATGAAGCTACAAGTGCACTTGATGCAGAGTCTGAGAAGAGTGTCCAGGAGGCACTTGATCGTGTCATGGTGGGAAGAACAACAGTTGTTGTCGCACATCGGCTTTCTACTGTTAGGAATGCAGATGTGATAGCTGTTGTGCAAGAAGGCCAGATAGTGGAAACTGGAAGCCATGAAGAGCTCATTTCAAAACCAAACAGCGCCTATGCTGCACTTGTTCAACTCCAAGAGGCAGGTTCTTTGCAACGCTATCCTTCACAAGGCCCTACCATGGGCAGGCCACTCAGGTACTTCACTTAAATTCTGAAGAACGTTGACCGCATCAGATGTTACATTATATAGTTGCATTTAGTAAATTTACACTTTTGATGAAGAATTTATTAATCTGAATTCTTTTAATAGCATCAAGTATTCACGAGAATTATCTCGCACAACGACAAGCTTTGGGGCAAGTTTTCGTTCAGAAAAAGAGTCGGTTCTTAGCCGTGCTGGTGTTGATGTGGAGCCTGGAAAACCAAAACATGTTTCAGCTAAGAAACTGTATTCTATGGTGAGACCTGACTGGATATATGGGGTGTTTGGCACTATTGGTGCACTAATTGCTGGAGCTCAGATGCCTCTTTTTGCGCTTGGAGTCTCTCAAGCTCTTGTGTCCTATTACATGGACTGGGAGACAACATGCCATGAGGTCAAGAAGATCACAATACTGTTTGCCTGTGGCGCATTTATTACAGTCATTGTTCATGCCATTGAGCATCTCTGTTTTGGAATCATGGGAGAGAGGTTAACTCTTCGCGTGCGTGGAATGATGTTTTCTGGTAAATATTCCCTCGCTTCTTCATTGCACTTTCATGCGATTATTGTGCTTTTCAAATACTTTTTGAGAGTTGCTATGTTGAATTATTGTGTTTCAAGTGTCTATAATCATTGTTCATTGATGAAATTCCACCTTGATTCCTTTTAGATGCTTTAATACTGTTTTCAAACAAAATGATTTTCAAGTGGTTTCCATGAACTCCTGAACTGTATCTTTCAAATACACATTGTTAAATCATGTCAATTTTCGATTCTGATGGTCCTTTTGCTTTTTGTTGAACTTTGATCCTGTTTTCCAGCAATTCTGAAGAATGAAATTGGCTGGTTTGATGAAGCAAACAATACAAGTTCTATTCTAGCATCACGTCTAGAAAGTGAAGCTTCTTTAATCCGGACGATTGTTGTTGATCGGTCAACAATTCTCATACAGAATGTTGGTTTGGTTGTTGCGTCATTTGTCATTGCCTTCATCTTAAACTGGAGGATCACACTTGTTGTCATAGCCACCTATCCATTGATCATCAGTGGTCACATTAGTGAGGTTGCTTCTCCTCTATTATTTTTAAAGAAGCTAAAATTTTCAGTGGCACTCTAGTAATCACTTCACTTCTTATCAGAAACTCTTCATGCAAGGTTATGGAGGCAACTTGAGCAAAGCATATCTCAAAGCTAACATGCTTGCTGGTGAGGCTGTGAGTAACATCCGCACTGTTGCTGCATTTTGCTCTGAAGAGAAGGTCCTTGATCTTTATGCCCGAGAACTTGTGGAGCCTTCCCAGCGTTCCTTTACTCGTGGTCAGATTGCTGGCATATTTTATGGCGTTTCCCAGTTTTTCATCTTCTCTGCCTATGGACTTGCCTTATGGTACACAGCTTTAGCTTCTTTACTATGATCTTTAGGTGAATATGTTTCGGGTATCATGTTAAGAATCGACTCCACCTAAAACTTAAACTAGTAAATATGGACTCGACATTAACATTTAACCTTCAATACTAATTAATTCTTTTAGTAACATCGTACTAATTGATTAACTTAGAAGCTTAAACTGAAAATCAATGCTTAGACTTGTTTTGCTTTGTGCAGGTATGGTTCTGTTCTAATGGAGAAGGAGCTTGCTAGCTTTAAATCTGTGATGAAGTCATTTATGGTTTTGATTGTAACGGCATTAGCCATGGGTGAATTATTGGCTTTGGTCCCAGACTTATTGAAAGGGAACCAGATGGTGGCATCGGTCTTTGAGGTGCTGGACCGAAAGACACAAGTAATTGGGGACATTGGGCAGGAGCTAACACATGTAGAGGGTATAATTGAGCTAAGAGGTGTCCAATTTAGCTATCCTTCAAGGCCAGATGTGGTGATTTTCAAAGACTTCGATCTAAGAGTTCGTGCAGGCAAAAGTATGGCATTAGTGGGTCAAAGTGGGTCCGGTAAAAGCACTGTTCTTTCGCTTATTCTTCGATTTTATGACCCAACAGCTGGAAAGGTGCTGATCGATGGTAAGTTTTTCAGTACTACCATTAGTCTACTTGCATATAAGAAAAAATAGCAACATAAAATGCCACCAAAATTTTGGTTTGAACATCAAATAGAAATTTTGAATATTCTGCTCCCTGCCTGATTGTTCTGACTAGTTTGTGTCAAATTATTGCAGGCATAGACATCAAAAAACTAAATCTCAAATCTCTTAGGAAACACATTGCCCTTGTCCAACAAGAGCCTGCTCTTTTTGCTACATCCATCTATGAAAACATCCTTTATGGAAAAGATGGAGCCACTGAGAGTGAAGTAATTGAAGCAGCTAAGCTTGCAAATGCGCATAGTTTCATTAGTGCCCTTCCTGAAGGATACTCAACCAAAGTTGGTGAAAGAGGAGTTCAACTGTCTGGGGGTCAGAAGCAAAGAGTAGCCATTGCCCGAGCTGTTCTGAAGAATCCAGAAATTTTGCTATTAGATGAAGCAACTAGTGCCCTTGATGTGGAGTCCGAACGTGTGGTGCAGCAAGCTCTAGAGAGGCTGATGCAGAACCGAACTACGGTTATCGTGGCACATAGGCTTTCTACTATTAAAAATGCTGACCAAATATCAGTTATTCAAAATGGGAAGATTGTTGAGCAAGGAAGGCATTCCAGCCTCATAGAGAATAAAGATGGAGCATATTATAAGTTAATTAACCTTCAGCAAAGGCAACAGGGACAACAACAGCAACAATGACAACAGGTCAGATAAATAACCCAGATAATTTACAGGCAACGTGCCCTCTTATTTACTTTTTCCCTTCTCATTTTGTTGATAAACATGGAGAACATGAAATATTTGAACCATTAATTGTTTCTATCAGAGGATAATAATTATACATACTGTAAAATATGGAATTGTTTATGTTGACATGGGCTTTCTGTTTGGGTTCTAATCAAATGAGGGAGGGTGGCAGAATCCAGCTTGTGTAAATTTATATATGTTGCATCTCATTTATTCTTGATTTCCAATAATTTGAGAAATGTAACTTATCAAATGTCAAATAATTGTACTTTCAATTCAGTTTTTTGCTCAATGGGGTTGAGAACGAGTCTGAATAATGCAAGTGTAAAGTTTCTGAAACTTTTATCTATGTTTGCTTATCCCATATGAAGATCAGTTTTCTGTGTCTTTGATGCAACAAACTTGATTAATAAAATGATATGATGCTGTTATTCAGTGGCTGCAGACCAACAAGAAGCACCTCAATCCTCAAACCCACCACGAAAATGGAGAAAAAGAGGTGTAGACTTCATTTCTGCAATGCACTACAAGTGTACAAGTTTTATTGTATATCATAATGATTTCGACCATATAGGGATTGACTTAATGTATATAATACAGAAAAAATCCTGCATTATCTGTACTAAATAATTGAAAGGAAAAAGCTTATGAATTAATTTATGAAAATAAATATTTCTCTTTCTTTTTATACATCAAAGAGTTATTATTCATCTAAATGCTTTACCGTTCCAAATCCAATTAACTCAAGCTCCACTTAACCGAAGATCCTGGTCCAACAGCAAAGCAATTTCAAATTTTCTAACAAAAGCTAGCCACCATTTGAACCAAGTTCCTGAACCGTGAATACTATATCATGACTTAGATCAATAATTTGTAAGGTAACTATTGCGGAGCTCTTACTTCAAACTAAATTACAAAAAAAAAAAAAAAAAAAAAAAAAAAAAAAAAAATTTAANAAAAAAAAAAAAAAAAAAAAAAAAAAAAAAAAAAAAATTGTAATACTTTTAAAAGTCTTTACGAGGGTCCATAACTACGATCAAAACCATAGAAGATTAATGAAGTATCACTGGATATATATTTATGCCCTCTTCGGGATGAGATGATCACTAGGCATGCACTACATAATATGTAAAAACTGTGAAGTTGAAATCTAAATTCTGTCAATTTTGGGGGCCTAAGCTAAGAGTAGTTCTATAACCAATAATAGACATAACAATATAAAAGATTATAGTAAAAGTAAAAGGATACGCAAGAGATCAACATTTGGGATTTTTTCAACACTAATAGATAATTGTTATCTTATGCCGTTAGTAACAATACACACCAACAAATTAATATTGAAATTGGCCATACCAAACACAACCTCTTTTGAAACAATGAAACGAGTTAGCTTAATTCAACAAGTTATCATTTCTTTTCTTTCCTAATTTTGTCTACTTCTCGTTGTCCAAGAGTAGCATAGAGTAGACTATTCACATTCATGCATGTCCAGAAGTCCCTTAATTACGATTTAATGTCAGGAAACAAAGTTTGATAAGTAATTCCACCCTAAATTTTCAATTATATTATAAGTGGGTCAACAAGCTGTTCTTCGTTTCTTTAAGTTTTTACTTTGCTTTCCGTTAAACATTTTTTTCAACATCCCATATCTAACATACTTGTATTTGAAGCCAATGAGGTAAGAAAACTTGAAAAAATTTCAGTATCTTACCGTGTGTTAATTAATTATATTAATTATTTTCCTCAATATTGACCAGTGGGAACTCTCCCAAGCAGTCTCGAATGTATATGTCACCCTTTGTGATGTGTAGAGAAAGATCTAGAGATCTAACCCTACACAAGTAAACGTAACTTTTTGTATTATAATTGTATCTAATATTGCTACTTGTGATCAGTCAATGCAATACGTTGCCAGCGTCGACTCAAGAAATGTGGACAGCACGTTGAAGATCAAAAGGAGCAGGTAAAACCCTAATCCCTATCTATTCATTGCTGTTGTTTATTTTTTATTTATTATCATCATGCAAGGGTTTCAACATCAGAAGATACATTCTTCTCTCTGTTTTCGGAGAATTAATTAAGTGTTTCATGCTTGGAACAGGCAACCCAAGTCTGCAGATCTTCGTTGACTAATAATATATTGAAAGATAAACTTGTAACAAATATATCAATCTTGCTTTATCATGGTGTCCAGCCACTGGAAAAATTATCAGCTTTGCTTTAAATTAAGTTACATATCACAGGTTGGTAGATGTTGTTGGTAGATCGGTTTGATTCATGGATCAAGAATTAGCTAGAGAGCATATAAATTGACTGGTTACTCTTTAATGTTTTCATAAATTAGCTTTTGCATAAGAAATATATGAAGGTAAGGTTATTTCATAGAATTTACAGGCTTAAAAATTTCAGATATGTGTACTGAGGAAAACTTCTAATTATATATACTCTCAAGTCTCAATTTGTCCCATTTTCCTGTCTGCAGGTTCAGCTGTCAGTTTCCCAGAAAAAGAGTTTAAATCCACGAGGCGACTGTAAATGAATCCAATAGAGAAACAAAACATAAAGAGGACAAAAGCAATTCACAATTATGAATTATATATATATATATATAAACTACGGTATTGAAACATTTTCCCAGTATAGGTGCTAAAAGGGGTAGAATAGAAAATTCAATGTAGACTTTATAATATTGAATCATAAATTTGTAATAAAAAGAAGTATTCGTAACGTAAATTAATATCTTACGTAAATTATGAGTTAGTATCTGAAAAATAATTAACAGTAAT
>JANKKB010029937.1:0-36201 GCA_026225775.1 Bursera palmeri | reverse complement strand
GTAGGGGCAAATCTGTATTTTAAGGGTTAAAATTAGCATTTGATTAAAAAAAGCAAACCTCAGGGGTCTTGTTGATTAAGATTCTAAACTTGCTTTCCACTGATATTAGATCAAAACACGAGGGTAGTATTTAAAATTATCCCATTTTTTTAGTCGTTAGAAATAAATAAAAAAATTTAATAAAATATTTCAATATTCTGCATTTCTTCTAAATAATAATTAAATAAGCATAATCGGAACGGTTGACTTGAGATTTGTTTTACCCAAAAAAATAAAATAAAATTGTAGAGTTGAAGTTAGATCAGACCAAAACGGCAAAACCAAAGACGAGACCAAAAAAAACTGAAACTCATCTTCACAGTCTCTTTCTCTTTCTCTTGATAACCGAAACAAACTGAATGGTTGTTCTTACAACAACAGAAATCTCAACTGTTGTTGTTGCTGTCTCTAATGGTTGTTGTATCTCAAGCCTCAAAGCTCCCCCTTCCAAACCCTTCTCTCCCTTCTTCTCCTCCTCAAATCTCTTCTCTTCTATTTGAACCAAACTCTTTCTCTTTAGCTCTTATGCACTCTGACTCTTCCATCTCTCTCTACCCTTCACTTTCCCTCCTCTCTCTTCCCTCTCTGCCTTCCTCCCCTCAATTCGTCATCCCTTCTCCATCCTCCTCCTCCACTTTTCTCCTGCTCAATCCTAACCATAACCCTAACCCTAGAGTTGTTTTCCTTGTGGTGGGTCCTCACAGAAGTGGAGCTCAGCTCCTGTTGAGATTTTATCTTCTTCAAAGGAACCATCTTTATGGGAAAGCTCCAGTCTTTTGCTCGCAGAAGGGTGTTTGCTTTGACCAGAATTTGGGGGTTTTGATGGATGTGAAACATGGGGCGGGGATCAAGCTTGTTGGCTCGGTTAATTTCTTTGCAATGTACTCGTTTTCGAGTTCGAAAATCTGGGTTTTTGGTGTCAAGTTGATGGATGGTGAGGATGGGTTGAGGTTGAAGTTGATGCGGTGCGCCGTGATCGAGTGCTGTAAGCCTATTTGGTCGATGAGTTTGTCATCTGGGTTCATGATCTTGGGGGAGGAAAATGGGGTTAGAGCGTTCAATTTGAGAAATTTGGTCAAAGAGAAGGTGAAGAGAGTGAAGCAGCATTCGGGCGTGAATGAGAAGTTGTATGAGGGTAAAGGATGGGGTTTGCCAAATGGGATAGTTTGTGATGGCGTTTTTGATGGATCAGATCAAGGGATTACTTGCAATGGTTATTTGGACTCGAAGATTGATAAGCATTGTGTTTCTGGTGAGTTTGTGAGTTTAATGTGTTGTTTTTTAGTCGATATTGGTAAAACTTGGAAATCGAGGCCCTATTAGTCATTGTATCATGAATACAGAATATTGTGATGTTACAAAGATTATTAATTTTCTATATTATTTATGTGCTTGAGTAACGAAATTAAAAAATTTTACTTTTTATGTCCAGCAAAATTCTAGCTTTAATTCATGTTAGTTCAGAGCACCTAGGAAAACTTGGAATTATTGCTTAAAACTTTTATTTAATTCATGTGTTTTTGTTATAATTTTAATAGTGCATAACTTTTGATTCTAATGGGAGATGAGAAATGCTCTCACCTCTCCATTCTCCTGTTGAAATAAAGATTCCACGTTGAAATACCAAGATTGCTGTTTTCCAAGTTGTGATTACGCAAATTTTACATATCTAAGTGCAATCTGCTGTAGGACTTAATACTTGAGTGCTCATACCATAGGTTACAATGCTAGGCATATGTGCCATAACTATTTGTTAATATGAAGACATTCTATCGGGATAACCAATTTGAGATATGGGAAGGGGAGCAGAAGGTAAGGTAAAGATTAGGATGAAAGGAGAGAGAGCTAATAATCATGTTTCTATGATAGTGTGTCCTATCTTATGACAATATCATTTGAGAGTGAGAGGAAGCTGATTGTTCAAAATAGGATTTTCAAAATCCCAGAACGATGAATTGAGAGTACAATTTTTTTACCTTTAGAGTGATGAGCCAGACCTAGAATTCAATGAATGATGACATACCTCTGCTCTTGTAGAAATAGGATGAACTAACCAGTTTATATGCATGTGCATATTTGCCTTGTCTTACCACATGAAAACGAATTAACCAGACTCTGGAATACCAGCTTCCTACCTCAAAAATTTTACACCAAAAGTTCAGGGCAAGGGCTAAGTGATAATTGAATAATGCTCTCTCTGCATGTCACCCAACAATGAGGATATAAAAAGAAATCAGGGTTTCTCCTTTGAACCATTTTGTTTATAAATCCTGCTATGATTGACTACTAAAAGAAATATTTAAATCTACCTAGAACTTTGGATTTCTAGATCACTTTAGCTGATTGAATCAAAGACTGGTTGGTTATTTTGCATGAAGAACTAACTGAAGAATGAATTCTCCAAAGGCTGCTGTCTCCCTTCAAACTGTTTAAAGATAGATTTGTCGATAAAAAAAGAAGAGATGAAAGTAGAATAAGATTATAAAAGTGCCCCACTTTTCATAGAAACATAAGGGGAGGTAACTTAATGTCTTCAGAAATCAGATTAAGTGACTTTGGCCATTGACTTTAGACGCTGTAGCATCTTTATGTGTCAGTATTTCTATATATGGTGGAAAACTAGTCTTGTTACTTTAACTTTGTAAACTAACTTTTGCATCCATAGATACTGTCATGTTACTTGCACTGAGTTTATATGTTTCTATTGTCATTTACTCTGACAGTTTGTTTCTAGGTCTTTCATTTGAACCTGAAAATGAGCTGCCACTCATATTGAGCGAGGTGCTGTCCTTTGGTTTAAATGATAAGGCTTCCTCTAGATGGTAAATTACTAATTATTTGAAGTATATCATTGGCAGGAGCTGTCTTATGTATTTTCTTCTCTATCTGTTAGCTGGGTTGCTGACTTATTTATTATGTCATCTCTGCAAAGATGGTTCAGAGAAATTCAAACAATCTAATTGTGTTCTATATATATATATATATCTATATATCTAAAGATGTTTCTTCCGCAGTATTGGCTAGCACTGAGATACCTGAGAAGATTTTGTTTTCTGTTGTCTTGTAAAGCTAATTGTGCGTTTGAACTTGCAGTGAAGCAGAGGTCTGTCAAATGCAGACAAGACTCTAGTGAAGGAGGTGCATGTTTTGTGGCATTTACAAGCAAGGAGGTTGAAGGCTTAAATTCTACTAAAATGGCATTGCTGTCTTTGAAGCCAATTTCCATCCAATCTGTGTCTGCAAAAAAGTTTCTGATCTTGGATTCTGCTGGAGATTTACATGTCTTGTACCTTTCCAACTCTGTTAGTGGATCAAACATCAATGGTCACATAAGGCAGTTGCCTCGTGTTATGAATGTGCTAAAGCTAGCTGTTCTTCCTGATGTTTCCCAAAGTATGCTTCTGTAAATCCTTTTCTTTTATGTTTATGGTTGCTTTTGTATTGGTAAATAATTTCACGAAGAAAGATGTTCTGGACTTTGATGAAGGTGTGATCGAAGGGAGACTTGCATGTTTACCAAAATCTATTGGACATGGACTCTCTGTAGTCTAGGGTGGGGTGCAGGGATCCTATCATATGTGCAGGGCTTTTAAATATGTTATAAGAAATAGGAAAATTCACAGGAGAACAAAAGCTGCATTTTGAATTTGAAAAATATCTGAAATTTTAGATGGTTAAAAATGAACTCGTTCTTAGTTCTGTTATATTGTTTAATGTTATGTCTTCTTTTCTTGTTGTTAGGCATTGGCTTCATTTAAGGATTGGTCTTTCTAAAACTACCTTTGCAACTAAAGGATACTTGAATTTATTTTCAGGAACACAAACTATTTGGATTACTGATGGATACCATTCTGTGCATGTGATTGGTGCATCTGACACAGACAGCGCTGTTAACGAAAATGGCAGAAATGAAATTGAGGAAAAGCTAATGCAAATCTCAGGTTGCCATACTGCCCTTTTTTGCTGGTTTAATATTTTAAATTAGGAACAGAAACCTGCTAATTCTATTGCTGAGTTTATGAGATTGCTTTCAGGTAGAGCATCTACAACAATATTTCATCTAATAAGGCCTCTGACCTGGGGCAGTTGTTTTGAAAAAGCTTTTTGCTGCTGATTTTTTTTTTCCAAAAGATCATTATCTAATTCTTTTTTTGAGGGAAAAAAACTTTCTAGTAATCTGAATTGCTTTTATTTGGTCTTGTAGTTGTTGAGGCAATTTTTGTTGGTGAAAAGATTCAAGATGTTGTACCACTGGCAGCAAATGGAGTTCTGCTTCTTGGACAAGGTAATATATGGCTATTGCATAAAAAATCATCCTGTGTCTAAAACTGCTACTAAAGTTCTGAATATATTTAAGTGTGAATTATTTTCAGACTTCTTTTGCCACAAGAACTAAGTTTGAACTTTTTTATTCCCCACCTATAGGAACGAAAGTAAGACGGAAACAAATTTTTAGCCTTGGATGTTTACTTTGTTTTCGTTGCAATTATGATGTGATGTTAAATAATTTTAATGGCTTATTGGATTCTTTAACTTAGTTATTGCATTAACCACCTCCTTTTCCTCTCTGCCGTCCAAAATTTTTTGGCAACGCTTATTTCGTCTAAGCAGGAAATCTATATGCGTATTCAAATTCCTGAAGTTGCATAGATAATTCTCTTTTTCTTACAGGTGAGCAATTCTTCTTGTCTTCATCCCTCTAAGAAATGTCTCACTCGGTCGTAATCCAAGTTGATTTTTATTGTAGGATGTCTTAAGTTCCAGGAATATTAGATGACAATGCCACTTTGAGAGAGTTCTGGATGATGTTCTCTTTAGATAGTGAGTATTTTTAAAAAAGCATTTTGTTAGATTTTGATTATTTCAGTGTTATCTACCCATGCATGGGATTTGACTCATTATATCCTGATCTCCAGTTGGCCATCATGTGTTCTTTCTGACTACCTTGGTCTCATTTGTCATTATGTTTATGAAGCTGTGAGCTGCAGTTGTCTCTTATTTTTATTAGTGCAGAATGCGTTAGAGCAACTGAGCCGTTGAAGGTATGAATCATTATTATATTCTTAAGTTGAAAAAAATTTATACGCACTTTAAATTATGTCAATACCAGTATAAGTACCAGCATTTTGTTGCAGCATATAGTTTATGCACAGATTTTATGTCGTAAGATGCTATGTTGTAAGTTATTGAAATATAACAAGCCCAATCCTGAAAAGATAAGATAAAACATTATCGTGTTTGATTTTTTTTTAAGACATTGGCAAAAAAAATGTTTTCATCTTGTCTTAGGTGGCTACAATTGTAAATAAGGGTAGAAGTGCCCTGGATATGTAAGCTCTGATCTCCTTAATTCCAACCATCCATCCTAAATGCCAGATGGTTTGGATCAAAGTACTACTTTAGCAATGAAGGATATCTGCATTTGGACGAATGGTTGGTGGCTGTCCCTTTCTTGGAGGGTGTCACTGGGGCTTTACTATTGAAGTCCAGCTTCTACTGTGCTGATGTTTTGTCAGTTGTCTGATAAGACAACAATCCCCTTTCTAATTGTAACCATGCTAAAGGGTAGAACATGATATGTTGCCATATTCCTGACAACCTCTGCACAGTCTATCCTAGCAAATGTAATGGAGCCTCATGACAGTTTGAATCATTAATTGTTGCTTAGGCCTACAATGACAATTACTTTCTGCTGACTTGCTTTACTGTTTCATTTGAAGCATGAAATTGCATATTCAAGTTTATTGAAACGTTAATTTTATATTTTAGACATAAACATGGGATCAGTTGACTGCTTGACAAGACAATGGAGATCTGATGCTTGAAGATTTGAGTTCTAAACAGCTCAGCCAGCACTGCTACCCAGCCTGCTTCAAGGAGCTGCGAGACAAATTTGTTGCAGATGTGTGAACTTGTTGGCTGCTAGTTCATGTGTTTCTTCACCCGTTATCGAGGATGCATTATAATCTCAAGGATGTCAATCGGTTGACAACACCAACAGCAAGTCAAAGTTGATAAAATTATGAGACAATCTAGAATTGTTGTTCAGCTTCCGGTTAAGTTTATGAAACTCCATCAAATTTATTTTGTCACCTGTTTCTGTAAAACTGTAAGTTCTGTTCTAGTTTTTCGACTTAAATGGGGTTACTCGCTCACCTTGTTTTGTTGTGGTAGTTCGACTGAAACGTATAAAAACTATTGATCAGTCTCCCCATTTGCTTTCGTGCATGTCTTTGTCCATATTGGAGACATAATTGAAAGCTTTTTCGATCAACAATTTTGTTCATTTTTTGTAATAGGTATCATTCTTCTTTATTAATAAATTTTCTTGATCTGTTATTTAATCAGTAACATAAAAGTAACACCAACCCATTGTCAAGATATCCTTTGCTTTAGGTTTCATGTAAGTGTCCTTTATGCTCATGGATTTGCTCGAGTATTACATAAAAGTTTTCACCCAAAATGCGTCTTCTTAGTTGAAGGAATCCAAGCTTTACGAACTAGTTATGAATCTCATTTGTTAGCAAGGTAGAATATGACAACCCCATTTCCTTTTCGATCTTGCATCCTCGCGAGAGTATGTCATGTCGTAACAAGTCTGTTCTTAATACCAATTATAATATCTGACAGTTCCAATGTTATTAGGAATAATATAATATATAGTAATAGTATAGATATATAATGAAGATGTAAACAATATAAGTTGGTCTCAATCAATGTATCCAAATTTGGGAAAGTTGCTGAATGGTTATGGAGCAGATTCTTGAGCAATGAATGAAGCTACTTAACGAGGCCAAAACTGAGTGGGACAAAGCTTTTAACATCAGAAGATGTTTGGTGATGTTTTAGAGTGTCACATGGGTTTCAGTGTTAGGTGATCTATTAGTGTCATCACATGTGATAAATTTTAGGAATAGAGACTAAAGGGAACAAAAGATATTAATCATAATCTTGATCTGTCTTATTGTTAGATTGCTTTTTCTGTTCATAAATCCAAAATCTGAATTTTTTTTTTAATTTTCTTTTTTAAGAAAAAGTGTTGCATACTACCATAATTAGAAAACAAGATTCGAAGAACACAAAGATTATACTGAGAAAATTAGGTAGAAGAGAGAAGACAAGCGTGGCTTGAGAAGTGTTATGTGATGCGACCAAAGGAAGAGAAAAGACAGAGGCTTTTGCTGCATCTGATGTGTGCGTTAATGTCTTAACTGCGTACTGCAGCTTGCTGCAAGCACCACCACCCCAACCCCCCTTCTCTCTTCTGAGAAATGTTGGTAATATTTTTTCAACATTCTCTTTTTTATTCTTCGTCTCAAACAAAATTTTATCGAGTTACAGTGATGGATCATTGAATCATTTATTCAATTTTCTGAACACAATCAATTTAAGTTAAAGAACAATATTGCTAACATTCATCTTTCCTTATTTACAATTTATCAATCTCTAATTTAAATTTTAAATTATAGACTCGATAAAGTAATTGTAGACAAAAAAAAAAAAAAGACTAAAAACGATTTAATATTACCCTCAAATACCTTATAATTCACATCATATCATATCATTACAAAAAGAAAAAATTAAATAAAGCAACCTAACCTACATAAGTATAAATACTCGTTTACTATTTGTATGTTATTTTGTTTGATATTTGTCAAGTAGTGTCTAACATGGTGTCTAGGGTTTGTACATGTTATTATTAGACACAGGCTACTATGGTGATTATTGAAAAATAGCCAAATTTGAAGGACGTTAAAGAAAAATAGTATATCCCAATAATATTTATATCTACTAGCCAACTTCACTTTAACGGACTAATGGTTTAAACAGGTGTTAACGGGTTGGTTAAGTAAATATAAAAATTATTAAAATAGGCTATTTTTTCTTAGTCCCTTCAAATTTGGCTATTTCTCAAAATCCCCTACCATATATGAGATAAAATTGATCTAGTTAGTGAAATATTAGGTGAACGTAAGAGTAAGACAAGCCAAGGAAAGAGATAAAAGGAGTGATCTAAAAGATATCCATTGAGATAAAACTTTAGAGATTAAATGAAGGTGCACGGCAGAGAGAGGGAGAGAGATGATGGATGGACCAGAAGAGATGCAGAGAAAAGAGTAATGCCTCTCACTGTCAATTGAAACCTACATTGCATGCACATCAGACAAACACTGGAGGGTCATGATGAGCCAACGCACCTGCTTCCATAATACAAGGGAGAGAGAGGGCCCCTCCATGCACATGCACTTCCCTTCCACTCAACACAA
This sequence comes from Bursera palmeri, assembly GCA_026225775.1. NCBI lineage: Eukaryota > Viridiplantae > Streptophyta > Magnoliopsida > Sapindales > Burseraceae > Bursera > Bursera palmeri. Next base: position 27,895 of record JANKKB010029937.1, on the reverse strand, counting down.
CTCCACCACTAAAACACATTTTCTCCCCATATTTCTTGCTATCCACCATCCACACCTTCTCTCTTTTGCTTTCTTTCCCTTGCCCTTTCCCATGCAATTCCCTCTTGAAAACTACCTTACGATGGTGTATCTATATATCAACTTGTGAACCCCATATCATATCAATATCCCCATGCACTTGGGATTGTGTTACCTACCTAGCTCTAGCTTTGATTTTAGGATGTGATTCATATGCACCATCAATAATTGGAGCTATGGTTAGAGAATTCTTATTAGAAACTTATGATAAATAGTACTCAACGAAACTCTTAAATATGCCCATTAGTTCATTTAAAAGTCTCTGTACTTTCAAAAATCATCTTAAAAGTCCTTGTTATTAGAGACTAAAGTATTGGGTTAGTATCTAATAACAAGACTTTGATAAGGTCTTGGATTTGTTGAGTTTTTATTTAAAAAAAAATTACGTTAGAGGAAGCATGTGTTTAATCCAAAAGACTAACTTATTTGGTAGAGAAACAAATCCTCTTTATAAACCCAAGACCTCCCGTTACGACTCAACAATCTCCCTCTTGGGCGAGACATAAAGCAAACTTTTTCTATCCAAACACCAAACCAATTATGAATTATGCCTGAGAGACATAACAAACCTATCTAGCAATACTTCTCTGCCCAAACATTAAGTGTCAATAGTTCACGAGTTTAGCTCATTTTAGTTAAAGATCGTAAGTGTCCAATCCAAAATACTAAGCTATTGGTTAGAGGGATCAATCTTCATTATAAACCCAAAATCTTTCGTTCCGATTATTTAATATGAAACAACTCAACAATTTATCCTATATAAGATGTAATGTTTTTGTTGAAAAAATAAATTTTTGGTGAAAGAAAGGTTTTTATTTTTGTTAATTTTGTTATAATTTATCATTAATATTAGTTTTTGTATGGATGAAGGGCATCAAAGACATTTAGGGTTTTGTATTTGTTAGATGACATATTTAACCTAATGATTTATTAAGGACCTTGGAGATGATTTTGGAAGTCATAAGAATAATCTTATCCCTTGAGCGAAAAAAAGTTTGAAGCAAAAATGGTAAATTAATTTATTTTGTAACCTTCTGAAACGCAAGCCAAAAGTAGTAAGCAAATGGGGCTTCACCACGTGACTATCTCCACGTGTCAAGGATAGGGCAGCCAGAGTGGAGAAATCATAGGAGGGAAAGGTAATTTTACTTTCCCCGGACTCAATTTAAACGGGGGTTTTGAAATATTTTCTCGTCCACTAAATGCCTTTTAACTTGAAAAGGGCTAAAACATCTTTACTTTTACAGGACCACTCTTCCTGTCTCGGCCGTGTCTGAACTCATTTTGTATAATTTGTGGCCCAACACAACCACTGAAATTTTGTTGAATTTCATGGTCATCAAAGCCTTATGAGAAAAATAAATAAATTAGATGTTTTAATTACTCTAGGATAAGATTTTGTTGCCTATTAACATAACAAATATAAAATCCCAAAATATATTTATGGCAAATTAGTACAGGAAAATGGTGACCACTGTACAATGAAATGATAGGGGTAAATACATAGACACCCCAAATGTTTGATCTAAGTAACAAACTCACCCCTGTTATTCGTAAAATAACATAAAAATCCATATTTTGATATTTTAAATAACATTAAGACCCCTATTTTTATATGTCAAGACCTCATGTTTTCCAATTCTACGGGTGTCTATGTTACTTTATTAATAACAGGGGTGAGATTGTTACTTAGACCAAACATCGGGGGTGTCTATTATTTACCCTTGAAATGATAACGACGAAGCCCCTCCTATCCTATGAAGTAGTCGTATGTACAATTTGATTGAATACAGATAAAATTCAATCTACGGAGACGATTCAAAACATTTTTACATGGGTGTTTGCTGAAAGCACTTTTTCGAAGTAGTAATTGTGGGTATTATCTGTCATGTTGATGGATGAAATGGAAGAAATGAAAAGAATGATGCAAAATTTTTATATATGTGGAATTGGATACGTCTGTTTCATGCATGATTCATATACGGATACGTCTGTTTCAGTGGAATTTTTTTTATAATATATTTGAAGTAATGATTTGCTGACATGGAAAATGTGGTTTAATAATAATATTTAAAGACTTGGAATAGGGAGTGGCAGATGTGAATGTGATAGAGAAGAAAAACAAAATGGGAGTTTGAAAGAGCCTTGAATATATATGTATTAATTGTAGCTCACTCATTTCAGTTCATGGTCATGGTCATGGTCATGGAACCATCTCCTTATAGTTCTCGACAGCAAGATGAACCAGGAGAGTTCAACTTGAGAGAATGGGCTCTCAAGGCTCGTTTGACTCGCGAGAACACAAATTCAAGAAGGTTCTCGGCGTCGCATATCAGGAGTTTTAGAGAAGATGCAAGGTCTTTTAGATCAAGCATAACCATATCTAGCACTACCTCTTCTCCTGGATACACTTTGAGAGGTTACTTTACTTACCCTTCTCTCTGTCTCTTTCTCTTTTCTTGCTTTCATGCAGAACTTGGTTCTTAATCTCTCATTTGTTGCCATCGCTCAGAAGAGATCGATCCATCGACGTACTCTTTCACCACTGCTCTCAAAGGTAAGTGGAGATGATGAATTGATGATAATAGAGATTTTACCATTGGATTTCTGTAGTTTATTATATGATATTTTTGTGCAGCATTACAAGCGAGGACGGTGTACAATAGCTGGGAGTGTTCGTCTCCAGATGGGTTTGCCTTGAACTCTAAGTGGAATGAAGCAGAGAAGTATATATGCAACCCACTTTCAGGGGAGTTTCCGATGGAGTGTTTGTCTGCAAAAACACTCAGTGGAAGATCATTTCGCAACTTAACAAACAGAATTACCATGTCCGCTCCTCTTGTTTATAACTCCTCTCACCAGACGCGAAATATGCAAATTAAGCCTTCCATGGCTGTGCAAGAAGATGAAGCTGAGTTTCCTAGTCCAGGTCCTGAACACTTTGTCTTTGCTGCTTCTTTTTCAAGCTCTTCAAGAGCTAGTTTGAAATATGGTAGATATAAAAGTACCTAGCTATATATTACCTGCAGAGAAGAAAGTGGAGGGCATGACAAGAGATGTGGGAACTCAAAGCACACCACCTGACCTCAGTTCTGCAAGTCCTAGCCCTACTTCGACTCCTTCAATAATTGAGCGATCGTTAAAGCGATGTGATCAAGCTGAAGGTGGAGAATCACCTAATTCAAATGCAAAGATGAAATCCGAGGAAGAGGTATGTGTGTCGTTGAGGAATTTAATTTCATTAATTTACTCATGAACAGTACTTCTTAGTAAAGTAACTACTAACTAGCCAAATACAAGTGGATGTGCATAAAATTTAGTGATTTTGAACAAAATTTTCTAGGGGCAAGGGGAAAGATAACCTGAATAACAATCTATATGAGGATTTTGATTTCTGAAAGTTATTGCAGGTTTCTCTTTTCAAGTAAGTCAAATTTGAAGTTTCCAACATTAGCACTCTAGTTTTTGTCCATTTCCACAAGGAATAACTAAAAGAGTAGACCATGAATAGCATTATACCAAAGAGAAAAAACATTTTGCTTCTGTAGCATTATCAATTTATATATTATTAGTCGTGGTAGTGAAACAAGCTAACTGTGTCCAGTCCTTAGTATACTAGCTTCATCTCTTTATCCATCCGTGGTGATATTCTCTCATTGCCTACTTGTGTGCTTCTCAAGACAGCGGCTATCAGGCAATCCTAATGGTTTTAAACTGTACCCTTCCGAGGTGGGGGACTGATATAATAGAGGATTTGGTCCCTATGCATGGCTTTGATGGGTACGATTCTAATAGCGTTATATGTGATGCACCACTGAGAATCAAACCGTGCCCTTACAAGGTGGGGACTAACATATTAACTGTCTCTCTAAGTTTGATGGATACGTGTGCCCCAAGTGGACATATAATCCAAAAACAAGCAGAAGTTTTTCTCCCCCTAGTGGCCTACTTTTCCAGCACATCTACTTCTGTTTTTCCCCGCCTTTAAAAAACAATTTTTTCAGGCAGCAGACGAAAAGAAACAGATACAAGTTACAAAACCACTTGGGATTCAAAACTATAGCTAGTAGTAGCAAACCAATTCCGAAACTAAGTTGTGAAAATTACTTTCCCGTCTTTTTTCCCTGAACAGTGTTTGTTTTATACCTCTTCTCTTTGTTTTATGTGAAGCCACAAATGATGCTTTAGTGATGTTCAAAATCACCCTTAGCCCTCATTTTTGTTGCTTTATGATTCTTTGGGGTATTCTCACTCACAAACGCCAATATCGCTGTCATCTCTTTTGAAATTTTTCCAAAAAATAGCATGTGTTTCAGGGCTCAATGCTCAGTAATAGATGATAGAATAGTGCAATGTTATACAATTTGCTGACTTGCTGCATTATTGCACTTTCTATTCTAATGAAATCAGGCTATTTACACTGACACTTGAAATTTTGAAGTTAATTACTTTCTACCTAAGGTTGGAAGGAGAACATAAGGTGTCTGTACTATTTTAGGGTTTTGAGAGAACTTGGCCTGATACTAGTACAATTGATAAATAGAGAAAAGAGTTGCAATTGGATGTTACTTAGAGGGTGGACATTATTAGTACAATTGGATGTCCACTACTCTTTAACTACTTTTTAAGGTGTACTAAATCGTTAGAACAAATGTCCAAGAAAAATAAAAAACTGTCCTGAAAATGATCTTTCTCTTCCTTCACCTTGCATTCCAGGGTGGAATGTTATGTGATTCATATTTACAATCAATTAATTGAGTCTAGGAATGTTTTTAATTTTTTTTTTTTTTTGTTAGATGTTACCATCATTAACATTAATATTTAGCTAACTCATTACTATCCTTACAGGCATTATTGTAATTAAATAATAATACAAGAAGTGACAGTGAATGTAGCTCAAGCATGATATATACATAGTTATTGATGAAATCTAGGGTGCTTTGCTTTGCACTAGGCAGCAACCTAAAATTCTGAGTTGTGTTCTCAACGAAATGAGTCATGTATCATAAGGCAGCAGCTAATGTAGCAAACAAATAATATCAATAAGTGATTCATGAAAACATATAAATTATAAACGAAGCATGATATGGATGTCAGTGTTGCTTACTGATTGCAGCTTGAAGTGAAAGAAACAAGAGAAAAGGAAGAAACAAAAAGAGAAAAAGAAGATCAGATAAAGAAAAGAGATGATCAGCAAAGGTGCAGGTGGAGCAGATCAATGCCAGGTGGGTGCTTGCCATGGATGAGAAAAAGGCATAGAGAGACACAAACCAATAAAGAAGCATATCTTTCTTCTTGATCACAAAGGGTGCTAAGATGAAGAAAATTGGTGGGACATCAAGATTCTCTCTTTCTCTCTCTCTAAGGGGAGCTCTGCAGAGTTGTGATGTGTATTGTGTTTGAGTGAAGGGAAAATGAAAGAAATCATGATGGGGACAGAGGTCATGAAAGAAAAAAATTTCTATGGTGGTTCTTTGATTAGCTAGAGCTTTTGCTGTATTTAATTTGTTCTTGTTCTGGTGAAATGGCTGACAACTTTTAGGTTCACGTGCATGCTTTTGTTTTGGCTTTGGAGTAGAAAGGTTCTCTAGGGTCCCCACACTTCATATGTCTCTTTCTTTGCACACAGGATTTGCTGGAAAAAAATCCATTCAACACTAATGCAAATCATCTCTAGATGGATAATGGTACAGTGAAGAGAAAATGAAAGGTTCTGAAGACTCTCCCTCAGAGAATTTACTCTCACATTAAATTCCCCAATTAAAGATGTTTATAATTCACTGTTGCTGGTTTTAAATGAATCATTAAAAGAGTGACTTTTGAATTATAAAGCTGACCTACTTGTCTCAAAACCTGAATTATAACCCATTTGAAGTATAAAAAGATAGAAAATACCCTTGTTACCATTTTCACTGAAAAGGGTCTTCAATTCTCACTTTTACTCATTTCGGCTAGACATGCAAATCCAGTCAAACTCCATTTTTCCCAGCCAAAAACTGACTACTTAGTTCGATATTACTGTAGTCAAAAGAAGAACAACTCATTCATACTGGCAGATTGGCAGGATCAAGCACCATTTACTAGTTACTTTTATTTAATTTGTACACTTTAGAATTATCACATTTTGTTTGTTTATACATGGACCATAATTTTCCTGATTTGATTTTTCAACTCCGTCAAATTCAAAAATATAATGGTGATCAATAAAACTATATTAAAAAGAAGAAAAAAGATAATAAATCTTAATTATATATACTTGGTTTTCGTTGGAAAGAAAAAGAAATGACAAGAAAATCTTGGCTTACTCTTTCCCGTTCAAATCAAAAGAACAAATCCGTAGCACAAAATTTATTTCGAGTCTTACAAGGCCAGAGTACTTTAATAATCATAAACTAATACTTCTGAACTGCGAAAAGATTAATATGACATGTTCCAAGTTTATGATTTTTAATTCATGACTTGTACAACCCTTACTTCCTGACAGCTTTGTTTGACGATGTAGAATGTTAAACACCTTGTACCAAGACATTGTTGATTCCAACAACCGATATATTTTTGGTTCTAAAGGTTAAGTTATTAATGGGTTATTTTTATTATCTTAATATTTATTACTTTATGACATTAACACAATCTTTTGAAACCCTTTTCAACAGTGTCCAAGAAACTATTGAATGGACTTTTAAGTGCTGTAAAAAACCAAACGAAACATTTTAGACATCAGTTGCTTGAGTATCTATTGCTCATTGAGGAACAACTAAAGTCGTTATCACTGACCCAGCCAAGAAAACTCCAAAATGTAGATATGTTGGGTCATGGGTCCAATGAAACATTTTTCAAAACTACTTGTATGTTAATTTAACAATATCTAACCAAATAGTATAACTATTCTTAAGAGTAAAAGATGTTGATAAGTCCTTTCATTAAATGCCTTAAGTATTGCTTTTGCAGTAAACAATTTTATTTCAAGCTGTTTTTACACAGAAACACTCTTAATAATCTTTTAGTTAAATTTTTTTATGATCCCTACTTTGCTAAATCAACTTAATCAACTAAACTAAACCTTATCCTATCCAGGTGGCTTCTCTTACATGAAATTGAAACTTTTCCCAAGTCAAATCAGCCTTCTCATTCATCTTTACAACCGTTTCTAGTCTTTCTATGACATTTAAAAATTTCACATAAATACAAAATGTCTTTCACATCCAATCTTCATATATATACACAAAATTTCAAGAAGGGAGCGTATGTCAAGTAACGAATGAAAGCCAATCCAGTAAGCAGGATTAGAAGAAACGACATACATTTCATGCAGGTGATGCATTGGGGCTGCTGTTGGAAATAAGTCGAACTTCATAAAGGTCATTCTCTCCCTTCCCTGTACCCAAAGGGTTTGTCAGCATGACCCCATCAAAATGTGGTTCACAAGCAATTCACAAACTGTTTCAGGGTTTTAGGCCTTTTTACATTTGAATTTAATAAAAAACTCACCAACTTCAGCTGTGATCCCAGGTCCAAAGAATGAAGCAAATTTTGCCTAAATACATCATTTAGCATCAAAAGAAAAGAATTAATATGCATTTTTTACCTATATAAGGTGCAATAATCTTGAGACACATATTACATCAAATAATTGAAGTTTTTTACCTATATCAGGTGCAATAATCTTGAGACACATAGTACATCAAATAATTGAAGTATGTTTCTGCAAGCTTGTAGTATATTTTACCTGTCTTTTCTCAAAATCTGACAACTTCAGAGCTTTTGCCTCAAACACCAAGACTAGACAATATTTACCGTCTTGTATGACCTAAGACATTACATAAAAATAAGGCAACAATAACTGGGGAATGATCTAGTGAATTTTAGAGAGTGAGGCCTCTAGTCAAATGACTTCAGGTGATTCCAACATGTTTCTTGTACTGATAGTTGTACAAGTATCAGAAAAAGCAGTAGAAAATATCTCCCGACATAAAAAAGTTTGAGAACTTCGAGCTAAATGCTCATGATTGCCCAGCATTTCATGATGTCCAAATGATTCGAGCACAGCCTCTTTTAAAAAGTAACTGGTGTAATGGTCTAAATATGAATATAAGAGAGCAAGTCATAAGTTCAAATGACCTCATGTGAGCCAAGCATGCTAGCAGTAAATACATTTGTGCAAGCATCAGACAAGGTAGCAGCAAATATTGCAGGACATCGAAGTTTGAGCACGTCAAGCAGTCTACAACTCATGATTGCTTTATCTAAATGAACTTTAAGAAATAAAAAGTGGTAATTCATCTTCTCTTGTTTAAAAAATGGAGGAAAAAAAAAAGTACCGTACTCAAGTCATTAGGGCATTTTCTTTCATCTTAAATCAACACATTTCTGTTTGAAATCAAACCCAAGTTAAATTAAACATACTTGAGAATTGCATACATTTGTACAAGCATCAGACAAGGTACCAGCAAATATTGCAAGACACAGAAGTTTGGGCACCTCAAGCAATCTATGACTCATTATTGTCTTATCATGGAAGATGCTAAATGAACTTAATCATCAATGGTGGAGAGACAAAAAAAAAAAAAAAAAGATTGAACTCAAGTAATTAAGGCATTTTCTTTTGTCTTAAATCAGCACATTTCGGTTTGAAACTAAATCCAAGTTAAGTTAAACATACTTCTTCACGAATCATTTGTAGAATAGGTGCACTCCTCCGCGGGATACCTCCACCCTAGAATGTAAAGCAGAAAAAAGTCAATGTTAGAGCAGAAAAGCACAATTCTAATGGCCTTACATTTACACCAGAATAAATATAGATATTATAAGGGCTGGTTCTTAGTTCCCATCATTGGAGCATCAGGTTGACAATAGACTACATATGAACTAGTTTTTTCCATGGATTAAAAGCCAATGTGGTAAATACTCGATTCCATAAGTTCATCAAAAGTGCATGCCACCCGCCCCCCTCACTGTGTGTTCAGATTATCCTTCATTTTGAAATCATAAAATCCACCAAGTTTGTTTCCATAACTAACTCAGGCCAAGCTAGTGACATTAAAGCGTTTACTTTTGAACAGAGCATGTTGAGGAGTTCATCCTTATGACAAAGAGGCACACAATGCACTGAATTAAAGAGAGATTCAATAAACACAATTCTTCCAGTTTTAAAACTATCTTGACATAGATTTTGATTCATGTCTGCATGGGAACCTCAAATTTCTAAATTGAGGAACAATCCTGACAGTCACTGTACTTTATCAATATAAGGTAGTTAATTCCAAATGCCAAGGGAATTCTTGTTCTACTCAAAAACCTTGGATCTTCTCACATACAAAGCATCTAATTGAGATCACCTAATTAGCAATAAATGTAATTTAATTCTCTCCAACTTCTGATTCTGTTCAAATTATATTTCACCATGTTCATCAAATATTACCAAAAGATTGGAACAGGAATATACAACAAAAAGGACAATTTTTCTATTAATTTCTTTAGTAATGGGAATTAAAATACAGCTTAAGAAACTTGAAGATTTAAATAGCAAAAAGAAAAAAGAAAAAAAAAAGTTGATTACTGATTCAATATGCCAGTGTCTTTGGACGGAAAGGTTTTGTAGTTCAGAATTTCTTTGTATAGTTTACATTGTCAACAAACTGGCTAATCCAGCAAAGATAAATATATACAAGGCAGTATGAGTAATGTCAAAAAAAAATACCAGACCATACTGGAAAATCCTTTTCAGTGCCTCATCCAGATGCTGCTCATCCCCGTATCGAAATCTTGTTACATCATTCCTGACCTAGTCATAGCTAGAAAACGTCAATTCATACATCATGTAGTTAAGATCAAGTCAAGGCTACGAAGATGAATTGTCTTGACCATTCTAGTCACATTTCAAAGATATCAGCAAATGATCAGATATTTAAGTATAAAATTAGCAAGACTAAAGAGGAAAAGGAGGAATGAGATTGCCAAGTCATCAACAGCAAAAAGGTCATGGAGAATGAAGTCAACCAACTTATAATAAAGGTTTTGCAAGAGACCATCCTGAATGCTTCCGATCAGAATGATTACTTGCACAAGAAACAGTATGATGCATTTATATTCCTAAGAAAGCATTGCCATTCTTCTTTTCATTTTCTCCTCTCTATTATAACTTAGAAAACTCAGAAGGGCATTTTGCCAAATGTTTCCAACTATTTTTCTGAGCAATATCATTTCTAAGATAATTATTATCTTTCTTAGACAGAAAAGTCAATATCTTTATATATGATTGTCATTAGCTGCATTTAGCTCCACCTATATCTTGATCTAATTAAATCGGGAAAAAATATTCGTAAACCTTCCCTAAATCCAAATCTTGTTAACTAAACAAAAACATATATCTATGAAAACATTATAATTCATATAACCCCCACTTCTATTTATCCATAAACCCTTAGACCGAGAACCTTGATCTTTGGTCTAAATTAAGAACATATACATTGAGGAAACTCAACATGTCCCCTGAAAAATGTTCTTTTCTTATTGATTAATAAGATTCCTTTCTCAAAGTTCCTCTAAAAAAGTATACTTAATAAAATACTTAACAATTGTTATAGTAAAATGTTCGTTTAGCTGAGCCAAAAATAAGTTTCTGGTTACATCCCTGCAAAATAAGCTTTAGTCCCCAATGACTATGAACCCTGAATGTTTTGACGTTAAAGTCATCACAAGGAAGGAATAGGGCATGCTTCTGTATTATTCCTCTCTTGATTTAGGAATAAAGACATCGAATTTCATTACAGAGTTTAAATTTCTCCATAGTTTCCATGACCAGAAGGCAAAAAGCAGGCCGCCTTATAGGGTTGTAATAGCAGATAATAAAAAATTGACTTAACAGCAACCACCATTGTCAAATGAATCTGAAGAGGATAATCAAAACCAAACAGGCAAATCATAGCAGGATTACTAATGATATAAATATCATCCACGAAATGAAAAGGAGTATATCTTGTCGAGGTGGTCAGTAAAACTAACAAAGTCCATCGAGGAATTAAATATAGTCGTAAGTCATTGGAATATAAAAAATAAACGAACAAAAAAAATAAAGGATTGTTAGCCAAGATTATGCACATGGATGGAGAAATAAGAAAGACTGATGAAAGTACCTGTTTAAGAATTGGTGTGGCACAAGTTTCTCTTAATGTTTGGGCATCTGAATAAGTCAAGCATGGCACTGGTTTGAGTTCTGCGTACTGCATAACACCCAAAAGAGCTATATTTTGATAAAAGAAATTACACTACACTAAGTGTTGCAGAACTTTCTATAAGATATAGAGATTATTAAATATTATAAGGAATCTGGCACCAACAAAGCTTTAACTAGACAAATGAATGCATAGATCAAGTTATAAGTAGAGATTAAGCGTACGTGGAACATAATCCAATGATGTGCATATAGTACTATCGTTTGGAGAAATCTCAATTTGCAACCAATTCAGAAATATCTTACACAAGCTTAAAAACTTCAATGCCACCATTATGAGGATTTGGAAATCCAGCAAAATCTCCAAATACAGATTGGAACAATTGCCAAAAATGAAATATTGAAAGAAACTCCTAGATACGCTTCATCTTACTTAGAACCATCAATTGAACATAAAGAAGGAATTCTAGATGAAAAATATCAAGACTCAGAAAAATATTAATTGGAGCTTGAAACCCTAACCAATGTGTATTATTATTATATATATACGATTTCATGATGCCATAAAATGGGCATAGTCTTAATATCAGATATGGTGCAAACAATCATGAGTATATGTGTGAAAATATGATTTTATCTAGAAACTTTTACCTTGAGCGCCATTCCAATGATGGCAAGGGGGAAGCCATATGTCAGCATTATGGCAGACCATTCAGATCCGGGGAGGATATTAAAGTATGCCCCAAAACCATAGCTGTTGGTCACACACTAACCACTGTAATATCCAACCAGACTTTAGAGTAAAGGGTACAATAAATCAAAGGTTAAGAAACTTACGACAGGAGCGAAATTCCCAGACTCAATCCAATAACACCAAACGAAACCTGCAAAGTAAGACATCCCCATCAGGTCTCTCATTGGATAGTATTGACATGTATAATATAGTATTAGCAACTTGTACGGACATGTATAATATAGCAACTTTGAAAGAGTGACCTGATCCCATTATTTTAAGAAAAGCAAATTTGGGTAAGTGACCTGACTGCTGCCCATCAAGTATCTTGCTCTTATCAATTATCTATTGGAGTTAGTCTACCACTACAAGCTATTAGTAACACTAGAGAATTCAGCATAACAAATATATTAATATTTCCTACCATTTGCGCATGATATGAAAATAGCTTTTTAGATTAAGAATATATTTCTCTTAATATCACGCGCAAACAATATATGTAAAAATGCAAATAATAAATAATAATTTATAGATTTTGCATTATCACGTTAACATTTTATTCAAAAACTGGTTTGAGAAAATCTCAATCAAAATTTTATTTCTTTTTTTAAGATTTTCTTTACACTCAATATTAACCAAAATAGATAATTATATACAGATAGTAACCGAAAGAGGCCATTTGCAAACACACACACAGACACACACAAATATATATATGGATAAGTAAGCCAAATACGGATAATAAACATCGTATTTGGAAATATTTTACAAGTATTACATTCTCATACTACAAACTGAATGTTGAATATTGCTAGTGATAGAGGCGTACCTTAGCGAGAGAGAACTCGTCATCCGTGACGGTTGTTTTGTTAGCAGGGGCTGGAGCGGGGGAAGGTTGAGTAGAATCGGCAGCTCTGACGACGAAGTCGAGTTTGAAACGGTGTCGTTTCACGGCGATCGTCGGAGGCGGAGAGAGAGGATGTATAGTAATGGAGAGGAAGCAACGGTGGTGATTGGAGAAAGCGAAGCGGTGATCATGATGATGATGATGAGAGTATAAAGTGGAAGGCCTTGTTAATGTAAGTGCTTTCATTTGGCGTGTTTGGCTTCTCAACTCTGATTCTCTCTGTCCTGTGTCACTGACGAGGTTTGAGCTTTCTGTATATCTTTTGGGGAGAAGAAGAACGAGAGGCTAAACTGTGATGAGTTGAGCTCTCTCAACCGCCAAAATTCGGATTACGTGGCGCTTTGTTTACCTGGCTAAAATTTCATTACGGTGAGATTTTTTTTTTTTTTTTAAATTAATCTTCTTTTATATGATATTTCAAAATATTAGTCCCTTATTTAATTAAATATATTATTAAATTTATAATTGTTGTCAAATTTTTTTTTTTAATTATGACACTATAAATAATTTGATATTAATTTCTAATGGGAGTAAATACATAGACACCCCCGAGGTTTAATCTAAGTAACAATCTCACCCCTGTTATTCATAAAGCAACATAAACACTTCCAGAATTAGAAAACATAGGGTCTTAACACATAAAAATAGGGGTCTTAATGTTACTTAAAATATCAAAATGAGAGTCTTTATGTTACTTAATGAATAACAAGGATGAATTTGTTACTTAGACCAAACATTGAAGGTGTCTATGTATTTACCTCATTTCTAGTGTAATAGAAGTTCAAAAAACTTAAAGATGTGAAGCCTAATTTCGATTTTTCTTTTTTGTTTGTAATTTTTAAAATTAAAACTATAACGACCAATATAATTTATAATCTGCAACTTGGATAAATTTTTTTTGACATTAATTTTCTAAAGTCAACAATTATTTTGAATATTAATTGGATCATAAGACATTTTAATCATAAATTAAATGTCCCCACAAAAGTTCTTTTTCTTGTGGACAAAAATCAAGATTTCACCATTCTTTTGAACTTCTTACCCACTTTCCTCGATCCATTTTTTTTTCCTCGAAAACTATTATCTAAGAAATGTTATATTTTTAAAACCTCAAAAAAAAAAAAAAAAACATTTTTGTCATAATTCATATGGCATATACAAATCCAACCAAAACGCTTTTAATCTTATAATCGTCTATTAATGTCTATTACATAGAAAGTACAACAATCACTGAACATACAACTCAATACTAAACTGAGCAATTCCAATACAAATACATACAAATTCCAAAATAATACATTTATAAGAATTCTATACCAGCTTGAGTTTGGCCTCATTCAACTTCAAAGCCATTTAAAGTAACTGTCAAGCAAGTTGATTTCCTTCTTCATCGACCGCTTTCAGAAATTAAAAACCTGGTATACAGGCAAAATCTAAAAGTTAAAAAGACATGTAACATAACTACTCAACCTAAAAAACATCGTAAGATACAAATTTATAATCTAATTGGTGTTAAAGATAACATAACAATACGTTATTATTTATCACATCACACCCTTTTAGTTAAGGAACTTTAAACCTTTTACAATCACTGTAACGTTCTTTGTTTGTAGCATTTTCTTATGTAACCAAACTTGCTTAATCAATTTGTCTAAAATCAAATTCTCCTCCTTTTCCAAAATCCCTTTCACAAGTTATTTTACTTTTTTTACCAAGTTACTTTACCCACTATAATTCAACGTCTCTAATAAGTTTGTTTTAAATTTCTCTTAATTACGATTCTGGAATTCACAATTTTTGCAAACGACTCTCATTCTCTTCCTACTCTGGCTGGAATTGACAATTTCCCACTCAGATTCTCATCAATTCTACAAGCAAACTATAGTGTACAACAAATCGAAAGACTCGACTCTAAAGTCAAAAAACTCAACCTTAAATTAAAGCTACAATTCTTGTTTTCACTCGAATAAACATTAAAAGAAAAAAATCATTTTTTTAAGAATCATAATTAAGAGAAAAAATTAACTTACTAATGACAGTGTTAAAATTGTAGATTGAAAGACCAGATAGAAAGAGTAAAATAACTTAGGGAACTGACATTGTTCAAAATTTTAGGTAACTAATTTTAGATAAAACTAATTAAACAAACCAAATTACCAAAGCAAAAGCACCAAATGAATAAATTTACACCAAGAATGATGATCGATGAAACTCAAATTATGAAGGCAATAAACAACTTAAACTCTTTTAACTAAAAATATTTAATCAAAAGACTTAAATTCTTTTAATCAAAAAAGTTTAATCAAAAGGGTGTGATATAACAAATAACAAAATATTACCCTGTCATTTGTTACATGAACTGGGATATAAATTCTCAAAATTTTAATATATTATCGTATTGTACTACATTAATGTTATATTGGTCTTTAGATAAAATATTATATCAAGCAAAACCTAAAATAACTTGAATGTATTATTTCCATCTAATTATGGTTACTAAGAAATAAGTCACTTCTCTCACAATCAAATAAAAAATTGAAAGACTGATATATTACCTTGATCATCTTGGACAACGAAGATAGAATCACCAATAGAATTATAGAACGAACCATTTTTTGAGTTTGTCTTAACATAGCAAATTGTTAACTTGTTGAACCTTGTGCCTTTTTGCCCTGGAAAGTAAGAAAAGGGAACTTGTAAAACAGCTTGATAATCAATTTGATGACCTGAATTTAGACCATGTCAAACTAATGGTTTCACTTTATCATCTGCTCAAATCCAAACACACCAAAGCCAAAGTGAAGAATAATATCTAAAGCATGTCTAAATGCTTCATCATTCACTAAAGCTACTCAAATCACGCAAAATTAATCATATATTTGAGAGCTGAACAGCCTTTAACATACCAACTCATATAATCATTTCAAATGAAGAATAAATAATATGTCATCAATCACTTGGGGTGGGAGATCAAGGAATATTGTCTATAGAAAATCTGAACGTCCATAAAACTCAACATGGATTTCCATTGGGGAACATTATTTTTAAGAGACTTATACCAAACCCAAAATAATAAATAGCGAAGAGAGTCTAAAATACCACATAAGTACCAACTCAACATTCTAATATAGTAACCCAAGTCAATCATAAATGAACATATGAAATGAGAGAAAACCAAAAATACGCTTTTTTTTTAAGTGGAACTCTTACATGTTCATTTATGATTCCAAGGTTTTCACATCAATATACTAAGTTTGCACCTCTAAGAATACTTTCTGTAAACCAACTTGTTTTTAGAAAAACAAAATTAATAAGCTTAATCAAATATTTCACATAAATTTTTGCAGGGGTTGACAACTAATTTTGTAAATAAATTTTCAAAGGCATCTAATCAAAGGGTTTCTACTTTTCTTCAATATAACCTTGATGAATTTACTTCATAATTTCTCTAAGAAAATAAAAATAATACCTCGAACGAGTCAATTTTCATTTCAGCCTGGAACCAATGAATATACTAACCTTACTGAAGAGATGTATTTCTCAACTACTGGTTTTTGGTCAGTGTCATAGGTAAACCATTTTTCATTGGGTGAAACTGCATCCCAGGTCCCCTCAAAATCTGGTCATTGAAGAAACATTTTAAACAAAGAGTAACAATTAAACCAAAGAGAAAAAAAGGTGATAATTTTAACATTCATATACTTGATTATCCGAAAGCATCATGTACTCAAACTAACCTTGAAGCAAAATATCTGGTTCACCTTTATATCCTTTTAATCTCCAAAAGGCATGACCATTGTCGTCCAGTAAAATAGGCTCTGTTCTAACAGCATCAGATCTTTGCCTCTCTATGATGATTGCAATCAATGGTCAGAATATTACATAAAGGTTTACATGTATAGAAGAAAATATTGATGATCAGCCATACAAAATGCAATAATCAATTGAAAATAAACTCAAACAAGGCAGAAACTCAGGTACAATTTTTCAGTCCGCCATTTTCCCATTCTCACATTTGTAAATTATAAACTTTTCATCTACCAACCTCCAATGAGATTTTAAACCAACAAAAGCTCGTTCACCTTTGATTCACTAAAGAAGTAATTGCTAAATATATGGACACAAGCCAAGCAAATATTTCATTTGCTCTACATAACATAAACAAAGACTTAACAGATAAGAAAAACCACACATATGTTCAATAGGTCATTAACTTATTTTCTTGGGGAAGAGCAATGATAGAATATGCTTCTGCTAATTGTATGCTACCAGCTACAGTAACACAGAGAATGCAAGCATTATCTCTGTCTACTTTGGAGAATTCTTCAACAGCTTGAATTGGTAATTTGAAATAACAGTTTCTAAGGTGATTATGTGAAAGAACTAAAAACATTATTCAAAGTGAAAAACTGAAAAAAGCACTTAATCTCCTTAAGTCTTACGAATAAAAGAATACATAGAATGATTGTATTTGAGAACAATATTTTAGACTAGTAAAAGAACCAAAACCAGAAATCTTGAACATACTCTTGGGTACCATGCCCATTGCCTCCAGCATCTCTGAATGTGCTTGAGATGTTTGGATTTTTATTTGTGAAACAATAGCTTCATGCTCAGAAATTGACAAGAGAGCTCCATTTTTAGCAATAATAGCTTTAACCAACTCATCTCGCAATTTCTGCTTCAAACGTTTCTCCTGTATGAGGAAAAAAAAAAAAGAAAACCATTTTACACCAAACGAAAGCAATAGCAGCAATACTTCATAGCTAAAATACACATGCTTAAAAATTTATGTCACCTTATCCTTGGCTGCAACAACATTTTCTTTGGCTTCTTTCATTTTTTCAACAAATTGTGAATTTTGATCATCAATCCAACTCCTCAGGGATCTGAAATTAATTTAATTAAAAAAGAAGTTAGACATTTGGCTTGGATCATACAAATAAGGAAAACTTCAATATTTACAATTGCTGGTATCTCCTTGATGTTCTTATATACTTACGTGGTGCCTAGAGCTTCATCACATAAAAAGTTTAAGAGCTTCAGCTTTTTTGAACTATCTAACTTGTCATATCCATCACCCTTACTATCGAAGCAATCAGAAGGAATATCATTCATTGCACATTTGGATTCAGAAACACATTCCTTGAGAGCCTGCAACCATGAATTTTTTCCATTTGTTGGACTTAATGATGGAGACCTAAACAGTAACAATGCACAGAGTTACTATCCCAACCCCATAGAAGCAAAAGCAATCAAGTTAGTAGACAAATTTCTAGGGAATCAATTTATACTTTTCTCCCATATCATCTTGTATCAAAGACAACAATTTGATATGAATTTGGATTATTGGTAAGTATTGTCCTCGGCGCCTACTCCTCCCACAAATCAATTCTTTAACAATACACTCAGCTTGTCCTTTCTTCAAACCAATAACCTAATGAAATAACAAGCATTAGAAGGGGAAAATTGCTAAATTAGAGAATGCTTGGCTAGGTGAAAAATGAATACATTAGCAAAAAGTTTGGTTTCAGAAGCATTTACAAAAACACCAAGCAGAACTCCTAGAATTGAAGCAGTAAATTAATGGGAGACCAAGCAACTGGGAAATAGAGTCCTGTTATTTTAAATTCTAAAGAAAAATACCATATATTAAGTTATAATGTTAGACACTATGAGGCTGATACTCTTATAAATTTGGCATTAATCTCTAGTTAAACAAGCACAACTATTTTTGACAATAATATTATTAGAAAACAAGCATAATGGCACTATTTCTACTATTAAAGTGGAATCACATTCAAACATACCGTTCCAAAAGCTGCACAAAATTCTAAGAATTGCAATGCATGTCCAACATCTTCAGGAGTTATCTCAACTCCAGCTACAGTCATTAAGCTGGTGCCCTGAGGCAACTGAATCTCAGCAGCAAAATCTTTGTCCTGAAGTTCTTTAGTACACTTATTAACTCTGCTCAAATCAGAAAATGCCCTTATCTTGGATCCAGATTTTTCCTCTTTAACACCATTTGAGACTCTTACATTCTCACTATTTGCATTGCGTTTTACTTCCTTTGTGATAAAGTTTGAGTCATTCTTCAAAACCTGTGTCGTACAATTCTTTCCCTCATCCAAACCACTACGATCATTCTCACTAGTCATCACTTCTTTCTTAAAAATTCCTTCAGAGATCTTAGGTTTTTTAGCCTTAGAAATCTTATGAGAAACCATAAGCTTCTTTTTCTCAGAAATTTTATCATGAATTGTAGACTTTTCTCTCTCATCAATTTCCTCAAAAATCTTTGACTTTCTTGGAGTTTTCTTCACATTACCATTCTCCCCTATCTTCACTTCTTTCTTAGACTTTTCCTCAGAAGCCTTAGGTTTTTTACTCTTAGAAATCCTAGAAACTTGAAGGTTTTTCTTCTCTAAACTTTCTTCAAGAATCATAGACTTTCCTTTCTGAGCAATGTCCTCAGAAATCTTTTGCTTTTTGCGAGTTTTCTTCTGCAAAGAAACATCATCATCCCCATTGGTACTACATATTTCCTTCAGTCCTTCTCGTTTCATTTTCTTAGATTTCTTCTCATTCATTTTTGGTGCTAAATTCCGAGAATTAAAGTTAGAATTGCAGTTGACATCAAAAGAATTTTCCTTTCCTGGCTTTCTCGATGAAGAGCTTACAGACTCCTGTCAAAAGCATGTACATTAAAACATGTCAAAACAATAAATTTCACCAACCAAATCCTGTTAGAACTGAAATTATGCCACATTAGTAAAGTTACCAAATATTAAAACACTAATTAACCTTCTTTGGAGTAATTGTCTTGTTTGGCGAAACAATAATCTCTTTTGCAATCTTCTTCTCCTGACTTAAATTGCCAGGTCCTTGAATTTGCAACATTTCAGAAACTGAGGAAAACCCAGTTGCTTTTGCTGTGTAGACAAGCTGACCGGTGGGTCTGTGACCTCTTTTCTTCCTAAAAGCACATTATTCAATTAGAAACTCCAACTATTAATAACGCCAACCAACAACCAAAAAGATAGTAAACAACATTCACTTACATGCAGAAGCTACAGTTACAGATGCCTCTGCACTTGGGACAATTCCATTCATCCAAAAGGTCCACATCTTCCGCTTTCTCTCCATATCTAATTTAAAAATCAAACAAATTTTACTGAACGAGAAAGCATTATTATGAATAAATACCTAATAAAATTTATTCAATAAAAATAGTTTCAAGAACTATAGCACTATATCGAACCTGTTTATGAGGCATTTGTGACAGTACTTAATCGTACATTGCTTGTCCTTCTTCTGATTCTTACAACTGGCTGAAAAAACCCTTGTTTTTTGCCGGCACTTCATCATTTAAAAACAGAAAATATCAGTAGAAAAACACTCAGGGTCCACTCTAATTCTTTCCTAATAAAAAGATTCAAAAAAATTCTGTGTATTCAATAAAATTAACCCAAGGAAGTAAAAGAAGCAAACTAAATGAAAATAACATAATGGCTCGATGGCGGTTATATTTCAGACTTTAACGAAATAGTTCGTTAAATTTAAGCAAAGATTCAGAGAATTGATTGTCTTCAGACTAATCAATCAAAATACGAAAGATTGGAAACTTCCCCTTTCTTTTTCCTTCTTGTTTTAGCTACATTTTTCAAATCGACCAAACAAAATCTTAAAAAACAATAATTAACAAAAGAAAAACTAATTAATAAGATCGAGTAGTCTCAATTTCAAGATCTTACATCTCATCGTAAGATTTAAATTATTAAAAAAAGGGACAGTTAAACCTTCACTTTCCTACATTTGCACGTCAAGTAACAGAGCAAGAAGTGTGTAATTAGTACAAACTGAATTCAAGCTATTTCAGTCAGATCCAAATCCAGAAAAGATCTGGAAAGAAACAATAAGCTAAAACTCAAAGTTTTCATTTCCTTTAATTTTCAACTTTTTCTCATCCACCAAATAAAGGAAAATAAGAAGATAGAAGAAAAGAGAAACCTGGTGACATGTCTTTCCATTCTCAGAATCGTAGATTCTGCCACCGACAAGGCGAACTCCAGGGCTCTTGGTTCTCTTGCGTTGCTTCTCTTCCTTCGCAGCAGAACTGGATTTGGAGGCAGAACTCGAAGGCACAGCCATGGTATCAAATTCAAACCTGTGTTTCCAAAATGTTTTTAAAAAAGTAAATGCTTCTTCGAAATATTTAAACCTAGATTTTGTCTTTTCCAAATTTCCCTCTACTTCCAGCCGAAATGGCGGGAGAGAAATTTGAGAAGAAATCAATGTTTGGAGGGAAAGAAATCGGGGAGCGCCAAGTGAATTGTTAGTACTGTTTTTGTTTTTTTAATTGGGAGTGGTTTGAAATTTAGCAGAACACCATTGTGACGGTCAGATACGTGTCAACTTATAAAACTTATAGCCCAACGATAATTATCACCGTTTATCGTTGCCTTTTTCTTTTTTCTTTTTTCTTTTTTCTCAATCTTTTACCTTTTTTTTTCTTTCGTCTTTAAATTTAAAAAATATTATTTTTTAAATCCTCTAACTAAAAATTTTATTAATTAACATTTATTAACCTTTATATTCTAATAAATTTATTATTTTACCCTTACTAAAACATAAAAATAACCAATTTTTAAATGATAATTTAAATTCTAACCAAATTACCTTTATATATTAATATTATCCATAAAAATTAATTTTAATACGTATTAATATATGTTAAGAGTAATTTAATTATTTATCTTAATATTATCTTTTAAAAATTAGTTATTTTTTATATATGTTAGTTAGGATAAAATAATAAATTTATTGAAATATGGAGGTTAATAGATATTAACCAACAGAATTTTTAACTAGAGGACTTGAGAAAAAAAAATTTAAAACGAGAGAAGATAAAAAGGACAAAATTTTCATAGGATTTAAAAAAAAATAGTAATAATCAATGATAATTAGTCATAGGTCAACCTAAAAAATTTAAATATATTAAAAACTAAAAAGTGCCCCCTCCACTTAAGGATTATCATGATTAAATTATTATTATTATTATTATTATTATTTCGATGAGTGTTTCTCTGTTTTGACGTAACTAAATAGTAGAAAATGAATAATATTTATTTAATCATTGTTATACAACGTAGTCTAATTTAATTGGATGGTAAAAATATATAATAAATTAAGAATATTGTAATAAAGATGTATCATCTGATACATTGATGTTGGAATCATGATACCTAGAGATAGTGATTGCCAAGAGTCTACTATAGCAAGAGAGAGCATGTTATACTGTGAATCATAATTCGCATTTAGGGGTATTAGTAATTTTAAAATTATGATTCGATAATTATCTATATACCTATACAGATTCAGATTTGTAACAAAAATTAAAACAGAATTGTTCCAATTCCATATTGTCGATGTCCATATGATGAAAAATTATTTCTGTTTTAGTATTATTTTTGGATTAGAAATAAGCAAGAAAGGCTCAAGATAAAGATAATCAGATAGTGTATTGAATGTGTTGCAGATACAGATATGGCCACTGTGACTGACTAAGGAGAAGAAGGGTCGATTCTGGTTCCATGAAGCAGCTTGGTGAGTTCGTTCACTACTTCCTCCATCTCTTCATCACCTTTCTTTGCTATTTGTTCACTCATTTCTCTCGCTTTCCTCCTTACTTTCTCTCCATTTTTCTGCACCACCACCTCTTTGATCACTCTCGCAATCTCTTCCTTCTCAGGAGTCCCATTCTTGTTTCTTCTCACTTCTATTCCCACGCCAACCTCTTCCACCAGCCTAGCATTGAATGGCTGCTCAAGATGCATGGGCATGGCGATGATTGGAACTCCATACTTCATGCTCTCCATCACTGAACCCCATCCACAGTGACTCACGAACCCACCAATGCTCTCATGAGCTAAAACTTTCGCCTGTGGCGCCCATCCCTCGACAACCAGTCCTCTCTCTCTTGTGATCCTCTCAAAATATTCTGCTGGTAGCGCTTGTTTAAGCTCAACTTTCTCTCTGCCTGGAAACCTAACAACCCAGATGAAATTTACTCCGCTTAGCTCTAGTCCATGAGCTATCTCTTCCATCTCTTCCTTGGAAAGAAAATACTCGCTGCCAAAGGAGACAAAGACAGTAGAAGATGGAGGCTTCTTGTCAAGCCATTTGATGATTTCCGCTTTCTGATCATCTTCTTCCTCGATGTGGTCTCGAACAAGTGGACCAACTGGAACCATCTTCTTCTTCAATAGAACAGAGAGATAATCTATGTATTTCCCCTCCAGCTCTCTGAAAGTCTTTAGCAGAATGATTTTGGAAGAGCGTTCAAAGCATTGGAAATACCTGTCCCTGTCTTTGATGCCATTTGCAGTCGTTTCAAGAAAGTGGTCAAGCTTTGGTTTCATGTAATCATGAAGAAAAATTGCCGGAGAAGGAAACTCATCACCTGGATTATTCTTACTGTCATGAAGTATAAAAGCAGTCATCACTGCAGAACTAACTAGGAAATGAATGGCGGGAATATTATGTGACGAAGCTACTGCAGGTGCCCATGGCTGATCAAAATCATAGAGAAGTAAATCCGGTTTAAGCTTTTCCAGGATTTTGGAGAAAACAGGGCTGGCCATGTCGTAGGCTTGCTTGAGAGTAGTCATGAGATGGAGTGGCAAGCCATTAGTTGTGTGATAGTGAGGAGGAAGCTCAGGCAGTGGTGAAAGATGGAGTTCTATAAGCTTGATTGAAAGGGAATACCTTGGAGGAAGATTAATGGAGCTGAGACATGCAGGCGTTGCACAAAAGTATATGAAGAAGTTTCTCTCGGTCAGCTTCTTAGAGAGCTCCAGGAAAGGAGATATGTGACCATGAGCTAACCATGGAAGCATCAAAACACTAATTTTCCTTTGCCTAGAATCCATGTCACTTGGGCTCCGAAAGAATGATCAGAACAATAAGAAAACTTTAGAATTTGTTACGAAAATCTTGATACAAAGAGGATAATTTATATAGAGCAGAATTGAAATTCTTCGATTATAAATATTGAATAGTGCAAGGTATGCAGTATGGTGGACCAATGAAATCAGGCCACACCAAAGCTGAGCCTAATAAGTGGAAGGCCTGAAGTATACTGGGGGACATCCTGTCCTAAAAGGATTCATTTTGAGGTCATTGCCTGCGTCACATACTTGCTCATATATGTGTTATTGCGAAGTTTTAATCTATTGATACAAAAATAATGACTTTATTAGTGGCATTTCTTCTTCTTCTTCGTCTTGGCCGTCCTCTCTTTCTGCTGTTTCTCTTCTCAATAAGTGCTTTATTGGCGCCGCCGTGGACTATTAAACTAACGTGTGAATTTAAATTTCATACAGTCAAGACACTAAAGACAAAAACGCCGACATTAATTCTTGGTATCTATAATTAAAAATCACACGACTCTTTGACATAATCTTAAGCCACTTTGTTGCACTTTGATTATTTTCACTTTGTTTTGCTCTTGCAGGACACTCACATAACATCCGCATCCATGTGACATGGAGCAACTACAATGTTTAGTCATGACCTCATCCGATCTGCTAGCTAATGCCAGCAATCAGAGGTACAAGAAAAAGACCCTCCAAAGTGCGCCTATGATTTTTCTGAAATGCCAACCTTTTTGTGATTAGTTTGTTTTATTTGTTCATGATTTTGTACACGTTTGGGAGGGATCAGTTAACATTGTTGATAATGACTAAAAGAGTAAATAAAAAAAATTTAAATTCTTTGATAATGTGTTAATGAATGAGTTACCACATTAGTTTGTATATAAGAGTTTTTATACAAATTTGTAAGTAAAATGTTATACATTAATTGATCTTATCATAGAACAACTGGCTTTTTCACAGCCAATTTTAATAACTATCTCACTCCCAGTGTCTCAAAGGGCCAACGATGGCGCCATACTTAGTCAGTGCAATGGTTCCTGCTTTATCCACGTTCGTTTCCAGATTATTTCTCCCCAACACCCCGAATTCCTTGTTAGGAGAAGGTGATGAGGAAAACGCTAGAGTTATGCTTAGACGCATCCGTGGTGTCACTGATGATGATAAGGAAGTTGAACCCGAGTTTAATGATATCTGGGCCGCTTGGGAAGCATCGTTGGAGGAACCTTAGAAAGGGGCAGTATAGACCCCAGTTGGTCATGGCCATACTTGTTCCATTTTTTTAACAAATCACTGGTATAATGTACGTGGTCATCTTTTGTGTTCCTGCGCAGTTCAAAACTCTTGGCTTCGGAGACGACGCTTCTCTTGGCTCGGCACTTATTATTGGTGCACTTTATTGTTTGGCTACACTTGTTTCAGTTCATGAGATTTATATCTGGTAGAAGGTTTCTGTTCCTTGAGTTTGTCTTTCAGTTAATTATAATTTCATACAAAATCTCTTTGTTTCGCTTTCCTTTCCTTGTTCTGTATGTTGTCTCATTTGTTTCGCTTTGATCGGTTGGAAATTTGGAGTATCTGGCGATGTGACAGAGTTACCAAACTGGTATGCATTTGTTGTTGTGCTGTTCATCTGTTACGTTGCTGGACATGCGTGGTCATTTGAACCTATAGGATGGTTAGTGCCAAGTGAGATCTTAGCACTGGAGATCCGATCAGCAGCACCAACTATTGTTTCTGTCCGTGAACATGGTTATGGCATTTATAATCGCTCAGCTATCCCTCACCATGCTTTGCCACATGAAGTTTGGCCTGTTCATCTTCTTCGCACACATTTGTTATGACTGCTTTTATCTACTTCTTTTTGCGGAAATCAGGAACGTTCCAATTGCAAAGGTGCAAGGGGTTCGGAGAAACATTCGTATTGGAAGAGATTCGTCACCGAATAATGCCAAGTTTTATTGAAGTGTAATTATATTATTATGGCAAAATTTATTATAAATTATTTTATCTCGCTAGTTAATAATATACAACTTTATAATAATTTCTTCTTATAACATTGACCACAATATCATCCACGTTTTACTGATTAGAAACAAATCAAATAAAAGAAATTTGAATATTTTAAGTGTCAATTCAACTTGATTTTTTGTATCTATTTAAGGAATAATTGATTACTTATTATAAAAATGGTTGTTTTATTGGCTAATTATAATCCATTGATATACATATCTACTTAAATATTTAAATAGATTAATATTTTTGTTAGGAAGCTTCCAAATTTTCTTTATTAGATTAAAGAAGTCAAGATTCCTGAAGTGGATGATAAAGTTGAATTTGCATCATCTCATGCTGACATTGAAAAGGGGATTCTATATGTAGTATCAAGTTAGGGCTCGATGGAAGATCAGGATTCGTTTGGATAAAGCTTTTAATTACTCAGTTATTTTTTTTTTTTTTTTTTTTGCAAATAGTTTATAATATGTAGTATTTTGTATAAATTAATTATATATTTTGTGGATCATAAAGAAGAGGAAGAAAGCCAATAATAATATAGGAAAACTGTTCAATGCGTGTACTTTGAACCGTGGAATATTGTCTGTGATAGCTAATTTATCAATAATTAAATACATTTTGATGATTAATTTACAATTCTAAACTCCTTAAATTACAAGTTCAACTTTTGAGAGAGGAGACTTCAGTAGTGACATTTTTTTTATTACTTTTTTCCTTTAGCATGAATAATTTTATTTGATATGATTTTAATAATTATTTTATAAAATTATTAGTTATATTTATTTTTATATGTATATCCGATTACGAGATTTGGTGTGTCGAAACATATTTAAGATGTTTTGAGTATTTTAATTATTATTATTTTTATATTATTAGTTAGAATATATACTTTATTAATATAGGATTAGCTTTGTAAAAACAAACAATCAACTCCATGATAATCCATATATGCAGGCTGCCGACTAATTGAGCTTCCTTGCATGCCTTTCCTTACCAATACATTTGACATATTTTCATCCCTGATGAACCAATGCAATTTATAAATATTTGGATTTTTTTTTAATTATATTTGCAAAGTGAAGGAAGAGCTCAAGAATCTAAGTTTAAGTAGGGTTAAAATAATGGAAAGGTAGAGGATTATTGTTATTCCATGATTAACATGTCAATATATAATAAAATTAAATAAGAAAAACTAAATTAATCAGAAGGAGATCAATTAGAGAAAAATAGTTATTTATTTGTATTCAATTATATATAAATGGGATATAAATAGCACCACTCAAATGGTAAAACGTACACTCCAATTGACTTGTACATCTACACAAGTGTAATCAACCTCTAATTAGATTTTCTACTTCTAATTTGGATAAGAGAAGGAAGGAGTTCAAATTTTACAAGAGCACTACATACTGTTGACTTTGCATATGCCACGAACTCAAACACCTTATTTCTGAACAACTATATAAACATCACTTTACGTGCTTCGAACTATTTTTATTCTTCTTAATTCTCTCCATAAACAACTATTCCTCCCAAGAAGCAATTCCTTATCTCTTCTTAATTCTCTCTGTAGTCTCTCTTCATTATTCTGCGCTATGGGGGCGGGTGGTTTCGGTATTGAAGGCGGCAAGGATTGCAAGGAATATCCTGGCCATCTTACTAGTTACGTATTGGTAACTTGTGTTATTGCTGCTTTTGGTGGTGTCATATTCGGATATGATATTGGTATCTCAGGTAAGCTTTCCGTCAATCAATTACTATATATTCCTTTGTGTGTAATTGGTTTGGTTAATTTTCAATTAAAATACTGAAATTATGTTATCTATTAGGTGGGGTGACATCTATGGCTCCCTTTCTGCAAAAGTTTTTCCCATCTGTTTACCGTAGGGAGGCGTTAGATACATCGACCAACCAATACTGCAAGTTCGACGATACCGGGTTAACTATGTTTACCTCCTCTTTATACTTGGCTGCACTCGTGGCGTCTTTCTTTGCATCACGGGTGACTAGAGATTTGGGGCGAAGGGTTTCCATGCTTCTTGGTGGTTCAATCT
>JANKKB010029936.1:0-36169 GCA_026225775.1 Bursera palmeri | reverse complement strand
TTAAATAGTGTATGAAATTAAGTTAAAAAAATTAAGTCACAATAGCCTGACCCTATATATATATATATATATATATATATATGTGTATATGTGTATATGTATATATGTATATATGTATATGTGTATATGTGTATATGTGTATATATTTGTATACGTGTATATATGTGTATATATGTATATATGTATATATGTGTATATATTTGTATACGTGTATATATGTGTATATATATATATATTATTGTTATTTTTTTTAGTTCAATGATTTCATTTTTGTTGAAGTCAAAGAAAAGGGGGCACTTTAGGATATATGACTCTTTCATAGGACTTTTTCTCGTTGGCATGGGGGAAGGGGGAGGTTACATAAAAATTCCTTTTCAATGGGAGAAGGGCTTAGGGAAAGTTGCTTTATTCAGTGAGAAAAATATGTAACTATCTTAGCAATATTCTGGAAAGTCTGACAAACTTATGTGGATTCTTAATGTCAGATTAGCCTTCCAAGTTCAGAATGGGAAAAGTGGCCACACGTGATGAGATGGATGGATTACATCCAGGTGGAAACACTTCGTCTTATATTCTGTTTTCTAAAAAATTCAGCTTTGGGATTTACATTCTCTGACATAACTATCTGGAGTAGTGATCTGGACATCATTACACCTTCAAATCCAACTCTCTTAACTTAGACTTGTGAATGTTGTCTTTGTTACAGTGCAAGGAGGATTTTGGGGAGTTATTTGGAAAAATTCTGTTGGAGAAGGCTGGATTCGAGCCTCAGGTGAGTTATTTTTCATTGGATTCCTTTGCAATATTTTACATTACTGAGTTTCCAAATAGAGACAGAAGGGTTCACTGTTATAGGAAAGAGAAAACAGGTTTATATATCTTCCAATATGTATGATATCACATTTAAATTAATGGTGCTGGAATGTTTAAACTTAGAATAAACAGTCAAAAATTTAACCGCTTGTAAAACATGCTAGTGATTGAGTTTTTCTTATACATTTCTGGATTTAGTTACAAACAGCCAAAAGTGCTGCTAAGGTGGAAGTAGATTCCAACGCAAAAAAGGGTGCACAAAGCACAAAAAATGCTGACAAGTCAGAAGCAGACTCAAACATAGAGACTAGAGATTCTGTGGTAAGTTTTTAGGTTCTTTCTAAATCATACTCATTAATATGTGATTGTAATCTTCTTCATAAGGAATCCCTTGGTAAATTGTTGAGAAATCATCTTAAATTGATAATAGCATAAGTATCATGTTTTTGGGATGCATGTGTGAGTTGAACTTTGATTTTCCATTAGATACCATGAGGTTTCTAGGTGTTCATCTTGGTAGATTTTTTAACAATATTACGTTCTGCATTTTATTTGAGATCTTAAAGAAAAAGGATATTGGGGATAAGGTAGCTACTAGAGAGAAGAAGAAATCAGTTGACACTGAAACAGTTGAGAAGGATAAAAAGAAAAAGGGTAAGGGAGATAAGGAGGCTACTCAAGAAAAGAAGAAATCATCTGAAACTGAAGCAGTTGAGAAGGACAAAGAACTTAGTGTCAGTTTACTCAATTTACAAGTTGGTCTGATTCGCAAAGCATGGAAGCATCCATCTGCTGATAGGTATGCTGACAACTCTGCTCTTCTTTTCTTCCCACACCTGTATTTGTTCGCAGAAAAACAATTTGCAATGCATGTATTCTAGTCAAGGTAGCCTTAGTTTTTAATATCTACATCTGCAGTATGACTGTAAAGATTTAAAGAGTTATATATATATATATATATTTACATGAATGGCAGTTTACTGGTTGAGGAGATAGATGTTGGAGAAGCTAAAGTGCGGCAGGTGGTCAGTGGTTTGGCAAAGTATTGCAACCCAGATGAGTTGACGGTATAATTAGTTCTTGAATTGACAACTAATCTGTTACATGCATCTTTATTTACCTTGGTAGAGTTTCATCTTCATTTTTAAATTTCTGTTTTCTAAAGCTTACTTTCCCATCTTTGGTGTTTGCTTGCATTATGAAGAATCGCCGTGTTGTGTTGATCACAAATGTAAAACCTGGAAAGCTTCGAGATGTGATGTCAGAAGGATTGGTAATCTCTTGGCATTTTCATCAAATTATGTTCATGTGTTTGTTAATGTATCAAATACGGATTTGATTCATATACTTAAATGGGGTTGTTGGGATCATGTCATAATATAGTCCAACTTTTGCTTCTTGAAAAGACTTAAGACTTTTCTAGCCTAGAAAAGTTAAATGATCACTATACCTTGCTAAAGTAGTTATAATACCATTTGAATTGTTTCTTGGTTGAAACAATTGTTGCATTGCAATTAATTGCTTCCTCATTGAAACTCCATTGGATAACCCTTCAATTGGGCTTTAGGTGAAGTAATTATTACAAACATTTAGCCAATTCTGGCTTTTGAGAATTTGAAATGACTAAATTTATCTACGTAAAAGAGGTTTTGAAAAGCTTAACTGTATAGCTTGTGTTATAGCTCGACAGAGAAAAGGGGTTTTTTTTTGCTTTAGTGCACAGATTACCTCTTATATAACTTCCATGAGCTGAAGTTGCAGTTCATGCTTGACATACAAACTATAAACTCAGTTCTGTGTTCTTAAATAATTCTAAGTGATGAGGTTGATTTGTATTTTTATCTGTATTCCTATCATTTAGGTGCTTTGTGCTTCGAATGAAGATCACACTGTTGTAGAGCCGTTACTACCACCAGAAGGAGCCAAACCTGGCGAGCATATTATATTTTCTGGGTAAGCATTTCAAAAGTACATAGAAATAGAAACTTACATACACAGCCTGAGTAAGTCTTTGCCCTAAGCTTTTGTGAAACTTTTTAAGAATATTAACAATTATTGAAAAGGGAAATTAGATTTCCTAAAATGAGCAATCAGGGTTGCCCATTCCCTCACATACATGAGCAACTGGTAAAAAAACCTTACAGGGTTAACCGTAAAGCCACTTGGAGGGTTAACCTAAGAAGCAGCAGGTCTATAAATTCTTGTGGAATCCAATTAATTCTTTGAGGTCATGCCCATGGGCCAATAGGCTGAGTTTTAACCGATCCGTGTGGAGGGGGCATTTTGCACGGGTCAGTGGATTGGGGAACTCGGATACTACAGTTATCAAAGAAGAAAAAAAGTAAAAATGTCATCTTGACAATAATATGCTGTACACCTTTATTTATTCAAAGAATTGTTTGTTACCCTTTCATTTGTTCAGATTGTGGCTTGGGAATTAAGTTTCAGTTGCATATTTGGTTTTCTTCCTGGTGTCAGCGGTAGTTACGAACAATTGTTAATTTTTTCTTTTAGGATTGAAGGAAAACCAGAAGACGTCCTAAACCCAAAAAAGAAGCAGTTGGAGAAGATTACACCGGTAGGTGATTTCCCTTTCTAGGATAGTGAATATATGCATATTATGTATCTTTTGACGTTAGATGATTGAGAAGTCTTGATGGAACGTATAATTTTTCATGGTTGCAGTATTTGTTCACCGATGAGAAGGGTGTGGCCACATTTAAGGGTGTGCCATTTATGACATCAGCGGGGCCATGCACATCATCCATTCCCAAGGCAAGCATCAAATGATGACAATTATATGCTTGGCCATAACAGGAAAACCCTCAATGTTATAAACAAGCTGTCATTTTTTCTTTTTCCAATTGAGCAGTCATATATATTATGTTGTTTCCAATATGATGATTATGAAGGTTAATTGCAATGTTTCTCAGTCAGCCACCGACTAATTGTTCAATTAAGTTGTGGTCTGTGGAACCTTTTGAATATTGCGTGAGAGTACAGTGGTACAGATCAGGCACATTAAGTATGTAGTGATTTTTTAAATTTTAAAGATAATAATACGAGAGTATTTTGAAAATTTGAACGAAGTTTTTCTCCACAAATCCAATGCAAAGGAGAAAAAAATTGCCATTTAATAAATTGCAACCCGTACAGATATCTATTACGAAGATTCTGATGCCCTAACATGTCCGCTCAATTGAATTCAATTATGCGTATATATTCTGCATATCTGTCCAGTTGCCCTTTTGAGATTCTATTGATTGGATCCTTCATCTTCTTCACAGATGTGGTAATCTATCTCATATCGTGGCGATTATATTCTCTCCACAATCTTTAAGTCTACAACTGAACTTCAGTCCCGTTTCATTTTTTTTTTTTAATAACAAAAGAAAAGAAAATCTTGGAGAATCTAAAAGATTATCATTACCAGGCTTGCAATGATTAAGCCATAGCAAGATTGGGATCATAGAATATTTATATGTGCATTTCATACATCTTCTGGGAGTTCGTAGGGTTTCATTTGTCAGAGAAGAGAGCAAAGGAAGCTTACGTTTTGCTGTGTTAGTGCCATGCCTTTATCATCAAATTAATAAGCCTAATATGTTTTAGCTGTTGATGACAACCTCATTGATCGCACACTGCTCGAGTTATTACTCCTCTTGCCAAGGTACTATCAATACCTTAACCTTTGACAAATTTTTTAGCTAACTTGATTGAGACGCCTCAGGAGTCATTATGTTATTAGTAATGCATAACTTGATGTTGCAGTTGTGACCACTGCAGCGCATTGGAGTTTCTAGGTTTGGTGGAAGAAAACAATTCCCTGTACTTTAATGCATGTGTAGTGCAAATTTATTTCAGTTTTGTTTCCAGGTGTCCAAGGTGAATTTAGATTATTGTATGGCAGGCTATGAGCTTTTTAAAGAAAATCAAAGTACTTTTTAAAGTATTGTTATTGCATTTAATTCTGCTTCATTTACTCATGTAAGCAGCAGGAGTCATCTCCTTATGAAAGAGGTCCAGGTTCCAGTCGTAGTTATGTCATCAGAGAACATCCTAATTCGTATTAACAATATGTATTATACTAACAGTTGTTTAGAGGAAGGATATGCTAAAGCCCCTCAAACCATCATCAATGAGTTAAAAAAGATTGGTTAACATATACATGGGAAAGCTAGTTTTGATTACTTGTGAAAGCTATGAAATATATTATTTATGCACATCAAGAACACCCAAAAGCAAAGTAATCCTTGCCACTACAGAAACAAATTACTACAATTCCAAAGAGAAGAATATAACACATAATTAGGTTTACATAAATAAAGAATTTCTGTTGTTTTTTATGGAATTAATCAAAAGCAGAAGCAAGTTGGGCGCACCTCAAAATCTTTCTGTTTGGTTGAGAGAGGGAGAATCAATGAAAATGGAAGTGGCTGTGGTGGTGGTGATGGTGTCTACAATCATCACATCCAAAGCACTGCATAACAGGATAACAAGCAACAAACATGCATCTTCCAATCCTTCTAAACGCTGAGGAAACCGCATAACAGGGCCAGCAGCGACATGCCTTGATAGTACCAATTCTTTGCTTCCTCCCTCTCTTATGCTTGTGGTTGTGGTGATGAGTTGAATGGTTGCTCATCATATTCATGAGTCGACCCACTAATAACACAACAGCAGAAGCAGAAGGAGCTGCATGTATGTATTGATCGCGTGATGTTGTAGATAGCGTGCAATATTGTATGTATTGATTGTATGGTTCCCTCTCTTATTGATTGCTATGTTAGATGGAGAGAATTCGGGCAGGAGTTTGGTGTTGGTGAGGAAGAATATTGTATTTCTATTGGGTGAGAAGAGGAGAAGAGAAGAGAAGAGAGGGGCCTTTTTTCTCTTCCAATAGAACAAGTTATCTTTAAGCTAAGCCGACTGGAAACGCGTAGAATAGATCGCGTGCAAGTATTGATCAGCTTCTGCAATTCACGATACCTGTCCCAAATCATATCATATCTAAATTTAATTATTATTATTATTTTTCTAAAATCAAATTCATGTCTTACATACCTACCGAATGAACTTTATTGCTAATTATTCTTAATCAATCTTGTATACAACTTACCAACTGCCCTCTTCTTTCCTCTACCCTATCTTTTTTTTTTTTTTTTTAATTGATTTATTTAAAAAAAACTTTAAATATCATAGACATCTTACAATGTTCGTTATAAGATGAATTTTAATGTCTAAATTCATGAAGGTGGATCAAATCCCATTAAAATTCCCTAATGGAGTTTATTTTTGTAAAGATTCCAAAAGAAATTAAGGGTAAATATAAGTTTTTTAGAGATGTAACGTGCTTAGTAATTAAGCGGGTGCACTTATCAAAACGATCTAACTCATTCATGGATCCAGTTCCATCAAATAATACTAATATTATTCATTAACCACAGTAAATAAGGCCCAATTGAACATTTTACGTGGCCCAATAGAGGCCCAAATCACAACAAATAGAATGAAGATGATATTTGATTTGATGGGATAAAAGTATAAACATCCGCTCGGCCGTGCAACCAACAAATGGCACGGGCACGGGCGCGGGCACTGGCACCGGCACAGTTGTTGAATCCAATCTCGCAGTCTCACTCTTTCTCTCCTCACATTCACCATCTCAAACTCCCTAAATCTCCCTTTAAAGTCACTCTCTACTCCAACAACACCAAAACCAGTCCTTGCCGTGTTTCAACTCATTATAGCTCTGCTTCTCCACCACCAGCACCACCACCCTTTCCCTGTCATGATGACCTTGATTCCAACCCTCCAGACAGGACCCGTGACCGTCGTAAAATTGTTAAAGTGGCATGGGAAAAACTGGTCAGATGGTCTCGCTCTTGGCGCTCCAAGGCCAAGACTGACATCCTTGAACGCACTAACAAGGTAGGTAACTAACTATTCATTCTTTCATTCATTTCAAATGTTTGAAATTCTTAATCTTACTTCTCTTTAAATCCGCGAATATATAAATCATTTCTTTATATGAATTATGATACTTTACTTCTGTTTTGTGTCATTGTTCGTATGCAGGTGGTGGTGCTTGGAGGAGGGTCGTTTGGTACAGCAATGGCAGCCCATGTTGCCAATAGAAAGGCTGAATTGAAAGTTTACATGCTTGTACGTGATCCTGTTGTTTGTCAATCTATCAATCACAGCCACTGTAACTGGTGAGTTTTATTTTATTTTCTTTTAATTTAATAGTTTTAGTTATTATTACTTATGTACTACTACATTATCAGTCGCTACTTCCCAGAACACAAGCTACCAGAAAACGTAATTGCAACAACAGATGCCAAAACTGCTTTACTTGATGCTGACTATTGTCTTCATGCAGTGCCTGTGCAGGTCTTTCTATTTTCTCCCCATTTTTGCTGCTTTATTTACTAGGAATATATATATCTATATATTTTAATTTGAAATGTTATCTCCGCTTTTTCCGAAATTATGCTGTTCTATTGCATTTTATACTATTAATTTTCACCAGAACGAAAAAAAAAAAAAAAAAGCTTTGACCTGTTGCGTGTGTTATGTATGAAGCTGATGCTGAGGCCATTGCCTGCATCTTAATGCAGTTCAGTTCGTCTTTTCTCGAGGGCATAGCAGATTATGTTGATCCAGGCTTGCCTTTCATATCCCTTAGTAAAGGCTTAGAGCTGAACACATTGAGGATGATGTCTCAAATTATTCCGCAAGCATTGAGGAATCCTCGTCAACCTTTTATTGCATTATCAGGTCCTTCGTTTGCACTGGAATTGATGAATAAATTACCAACAGGTGATAATAGTTATTGATAAAACTAAGAGTGGTATCGAGTGGTAACTATAACTTCACCTCATTAATGCTTTTGAATGCTAAAATATTAGTCTTGTTGTTGATTCCTGCTTTTGCAGCGATGGTGGTTGCAACAAAAGACAAAAAATTGGCAAATGATGTTCAGCAGCTGCTAGCTTCTGATCAATTGAGAATTAGCACTTCAAGGTAAAAGGATTTTTAAAAGTCCTCTAAAATTTTTTCAGTAACAGATTTTCTTTTCATATGTTGCTCAATAACTCAATTCAGAGGCATTCTGCATTCTATATACAGTGTCTTCAGAAGTCCTACCTTCTTTACCTGCTAATATTATACATTTCCAATCTGCTTCTCTGTTGGTGTAACATACATTCTAGTGCTTTATGTTATGGTAAGTCGAAAACTATATGTATTTCAAGTGTTGTGCTCAGCTCATAACCCCTGATAATTCCAGTGATGTTACAGGGGTGGAAATTGCAGGTGCACTAAAAAATGTACTAGCAATAGCAGCTGGGATTGTGGAAGGGATGAATCTTGGCAATAATTCTATGGCAGCTCTTGTTGCTCAAGGTTGCTCTGAGATACGGTGGCTGGCAACAAAGGTTTATCACAAAAAATTATTCCCTCATCCAGATGGTTTTTTTGCTTAAATCATTTAGTAGTCATGATGATATCTTTACAAAAGATGTTCATTTATATCTGCTTCTATTTTTACGTACTTCAATAAGCTTTCTGTGGACATTTGTTTATTTTTTGGGTATGGGTGTTTTTGCATTACTTGCATGTCTTGGCTGGGTTGGTTCTATATCTATGGTTCTAAATTTGTTTTCATATCAACTTTCTGTTGGTTTTAACTCTATTGATCTCAATTCCTCTATGTTACTTATTACCAATAAATATTATTTTTTTGTAATTGCTATTGGCTCACAAATTTCGTCCTTTCCTTTTCTTGAAGATGGGTGCTAAGCCAACAACAATTACTGGTCTATCAGGGACTGGTGACATCATGCTTACATGTTTTGTGAATCTTTCAAGAAATAGAACAGTTGGAGTCCGTCTTGGATCAGGACAGAAGCTTGATGATATACTTAATAACATGAATCAGGTTCTTGTAAAATCTGTTGAGGTAATTGTTGCTAGTTAAAATTTTGCTAAGTGGTGTACTTATGCAATGATTGTGTTGTAGGTAGCAGAAGGTGTATCAACAGCTGGGGCTGTGATTGCACTGGCCCAGAAATATAATGTTAAGATGCCAGTTTTGACAGCAGTTGCTCGGATCGTAGACAATGAACTAACACCAAAGAAAGCTGTTCTTGAATTGATGAGTCTTCCTCAGGTCATTAGAACTCTCCATTAAGTTCATAAAGCAAGTCAGCTGGATTTTGTATAGAGATTCTTGATGCTCCTTCTCATTGTTCTTGAATCTGTTATTATTTGGACCTCTGATTTTTGTATTGTAGGTTGAAGAAGTGTGAAAAGTATTCAAGATCCAGCGTTGATTACATAAGAGGATCGTGAATACTGAATATTGTGCGTACTCCAAAGTTCTAAAGATCTCTTGGCAGAATGTAACGGAAAAAGAAGTAGTACAATCACATCTCTTAGAGATTTTTATCCGGAGAATTTTTGCCATTATAATCAATTTATTATCGTTTATATTTTGTTAGCCTGTTTATATTCATTTCCTATAGGAGGTTATGCAGTAAGAAGCAACATCTTAAATTCTGGTTTCATATTTAAAGGGTGACAAAATATACTGCAGGTGCCCTCAATAGGATAGCCATATCTAGGCCTCCTATCCGTTTTCAGGAAGTGGACGTGTTCCTGCTGCAATATAGTAAAGATGCACCTATAGAAACTGAAAATGGGGGAAAGTATCTGTCAGAGGGATATGATTAAACAAGAAAATAGTGGACACACATACACATACTCAGCCAAGGTGTAAACTTATGATCGAGTCAACCCTATCCTTCCTACTTGATTTGGCAGCCAAACCAAACTGCTGACGTAGGTTTCCACTTGCCACGACTCAGTCAGAGTTTGTTTGTTGATTAAGCATTGGGGAAGAATCAACTACAAGATCTTTCATTCTCATTTATATTATTCAGTGTTTCTTCGCAATGTTAGTTGCTCATGAAGCAAAAGTGGGAGTATAAAAAGAATTTAACATCTCGTAATTTCGTAAGGCAAGTTTTGCCGTCAGAAGTGACAACTTTCCTCACACTGCCGTTGGTGCCACAGCTAGCAACTGGAAAAATAAAACTCTTCCATTTATCATACCCACAACCGCTACTATCTTCTGACTTTCCATTTTGGTTGCTTCTTCGTCCTACTACTGGCCTCAGATGGTTAAAAGTTCGTCCATACGGAGATTTAATCCCACTTAAACTTGAGTTACAAGCTTTCAGATCAATTAAGTACTGAACTTTCAAATCAAAACACCTTATTCGATTTTTGGGTTCCAAAGCGAAAACGTGTCAATACTTCCAAAATTGTCTGCTTTCTTTTTCATGTTCCTTCTAAGCGTGTTTAACGTGTCATGAACTTCCATTGTCTTAGAAAATGATGAGTCACCTGAGAAGAAGACCTCAACCTTATTTCTAACTTCAATCCAACTGCAACCAGGCTTCTTCTTCAACCCTTGTTCTCTCATTGAAGCTCTTAAGTTGGCCGCTCTGTCCCACAATTTAGCCCCCCCATACAGATTCAAAAGTTGAACATAATAGCTGCCTCTGCTGGGTTCTGACTTGAGTAAGTTTTGAGCTGCCAGTTCTCCAAGCTCTACATTGTGATGAGCTCGACAGGCACACAACAAACTCAACCAGATGCTCCCGTCAGGTTCAATAGGCATGTTTTTTACAAAACTGTAAGCATCATCCAAGCGTCCAGCACGGCCAAGGAGATCAACAATGTTTACGTAGTGCTCCATCTTTGGTTCAACACCGTAGTTCACTCTCATGGATTGAAACACCTTCTGGCCTACCTCGACTAATCCAGAATGGTTGCAAGTGGAAAGCAAGGCAAGGAAAGTTACACCGTCAGGTCTTATTCCTAAACTCTTCATCTGATCAAATAACCCCATCGCTTTAAGGCACTCCCCATGAGATCCATAACCGGCAATCATCGAGTTCCATGTTACCAGGTCTTTCCAAGACATGTTCTGAAAGATGTACTGTGCATATTTTAGTAATCCGCACTTGATATACATATCGATTAAGGCATTCTCTACTTGAATATCGCATGGAATCATGAGTCGTGTTAGATATCCATGTACAATCTTCCCTTGAAGCACTGCTGCTATTGATGAAACTGCAACAAGAACACTAGTGATGGATACAGAATCAGGATAGGAGCCATTCTGTACAATACGAGCAAAGAGCCTAATTGATAGTTCTGGTAGACCATTGCGGCAATAGCATGACATCATAGAATTCCAAGCGACAATATTTTTACGGGACATGCCATAAAATACATTTTCCGCCAAATCAGGGAGGCCACATTTGGAATACATATCTATAAGGGAACTAGCTGCAAAAAGATCCTGTTGAAATCCTCTCTTAATAACAAATCCATAGATTTGTCCCGCTAGATCTTCGTTCTCTAATCCTGAACAAGCACCAATAACACTTACCATAATGTTAGAATCTGGTTTCACCCCATCAACACCCATAGCTATGAATAACTCCAAAGCCTCCTCAAACTTACGATTATGACAAAACCCTGATATCATTGAGCTGAATGCTACCACATCCCTTTCCTTCATTGTACTGAACACCAACTTAGCTTCAAGATCACTCTCACACTTGGCGTACAAGGACAATAACGCACTTTCTAAAGCAATATCACTTAGCACAGGTCTTTTGACTAGTTCAGCATGAACTGACCTACCAAAATCGTATAATCCAATCTTACTGCTTGATGAAATAATATTTAATATTGTGAAAGAATCAGATGGGACAGCATTTAATCTCATCTGGTTATAAACTATCAAAGCATCATATGCACAACCATTATTAGTATAAGCTGAGATCATTGCATTCCAAACTTCAATCTCTTTATCTGGTATCACATAAAAAACTCCTTCTGCATCTTCAACCAATTTGCACTTAGCATACATGGTTAACAGAGAAGTACATACATAAGGGTCACTTGGAAATCCCATCTTGATCACATCACAGTGAACCTGCATGCCAAAACTCACATCTCCACCATCTCCACAAGCAGTCAAAGTGCTTGAAAACGAAGTTGACACAAATTTGACATTATTATTCTTTGCTAATGAATACAATTCCAAGCAACATTCCCACAGCTCGTTCTCACAAAACCCGCCAATCATTACATTCCACACTACCACACTGCTCTTGTTATCCAACATATCAAACAAACACCAAGCATACGTTAACTGACCCCAACTCAAATACATATCAATAGTTGCAGTATCCAAGAACGGGTCACCATTGAACATGTTCCTTACAATTGAACCGTGAATCTGCTTTCCTTCTTTATATCCCAAATCTCCATTATTGCAGGCACCAAGTAGAATACTTAATGTGTAAGCATCAGGTCTCATACCCAATAAATGCAGTCGACGAAACTGAGCTAATCCGTCTTTTATTTGACCGAATCTAAAGTACCCATCAATCATCGAGTTCCAGACTGATATATCTTGAGCAAAAATTTCAGTGTCAGACAAATTATCAAACACATGCACTGCACTTCGAAGTGATCCGAATTTAGCATACATATTGATGAGTGAGGTGGCTATAAATGGGTCAGATTGTAGACCCATGACAACTATTTTAGAATGAATTATTTTTCCATAATGAAGATTTGAGAGTGAAACACAGACCTTGAGAATGGACGGGAAGGTGAATTTCGTTAAACTGGTAAGACGATGAGGGTTTTTGGAGTATAATTTCAGAGCTTCTACATTTTGTCCTTGTTGGGCAAGATTTTTTATCTTGGAATTGATCAAGGATTGCGTTGTACTGCAAATTTGATGAGAAATATATTGCTTGAAATGCATATCAGCATGTTACAGGTGGTACGCCTCAACCAAGGCCTAGGTGATGCTTCTAGATTTGGCGGGTTGGCTTGTTATGAGACGCAGTTTGTTAGTTGGAGTTCAAAAATTGAAAACACATAATCATTTTATAATCGTTTTCCTCTCAAAACTTTAATACAACCTCTCCAACCTCTACAGCTAATATTCATTTATAATCATTTTCCTCTCAAATCTTTTTAATATATGATTGGTCCACTGCAAAACAAACCAGATGAACCAGCTAATAATCCATTGTCAGTTTCCGATCACCCAGCTCTAGTCTCTAGCCAAGGCCACCAGGTCCTACAAAACGGTGAAGGACAGCAAATCTGCGCCAACTATTTTCCATGCTGTAACGGCTAAAGATGGTGATCAAAGGTCTGGCCAATTTTCATCATCAGTTCGGTTGCCTCACGTTTCTAATTCATGTTTTACCAGCAACCTTCCTTTTTTTGGGTTGTCCCTTCTGCCTTTGATCCCTCTTCCTTTTCTTGGATTGCATTTGTAATGACTTCACAACCAAGGAGGGTTGATCTTTCAATGCAAAGCTTTTAGCAACATGCCCTAAATGAAGTTTCTTCACCATAAAGATTCTTTTCAGCTCACCACGATGGGCAGTGTATGCACGAACCCAGGAGCAAAAAGCATTCTGGGCCACTTTCTTCATCTTAGGCTGCAAAAAGACATAAAAGTCAACGCATTAACTTGAAGCAGACAAAATGCAACTTAGAATCACTAGGCCTAAGTATGGTCAAATCTTATGAGAGTGATCAAGGAGAGAAAAATATAAAGGTTTGTCCTATGCAGAGAGTTTTGACTGTCACCTTGTGCATACTCAAACTACGTAAAGACCAACTTATTCAACAAAATGTTTTTGTATGATCACTCTTAGCCAGAATGTAACCAGAGCCATACCTGAGCTGAAACAAACAACTCAAGTGCTTTCTGTAGAGCTATAACCCAAGGATATGACTCTGTCGAAATAAACTTCTTCATGCGAGGAACCTGACCATGCAATGGGAAACCATCCAACACTTTTAGGAGAGGGTACTCTGTCAACGACACACCATGTTTCTCCAGCTCTTGTAAATAATCCACTTCAATTGGCTGTAAAAATATCAAGGAATCTCCTCTTTCACCCAACCTAGCAGTTCTACCAACCCTGCATTACGCATTAAACAAGATAGCATCAAGCAGCTACAGAATCTTCCATCTCAGAAAAGCAATGAGAAATTTGTGTGTCATAACTTGAGTGCAGCACAAAGGGTCATACAAAAGAAATTTTTTATTTTTTCAAAAAAGCCAATGAAATATCAAGAGCTGAGTCTAAATACCTATGTACATATTCCGTAGCCTCCCCTGGAGAATCATACTGTATGATACATTTAACTTTAGGGAAATCCAAGCCTCTGGCAGCAACATCTGTGCACAATAGAAGTGCCAACTTCTCTGTCTTGAATGCCCCGAATGTGGTTCTTCTATCCTCTTGCTTCATATTACCATGTAACCTTAAGGTTTTGCATTTCAAAAACAACTGTTTTATTTCTGCATCTGGTTGTGAGTAGGGTGACCACTGGAATTCACTCAACAGAGAATGGTGAAAATCCACAGCATCACATGTCGAAAAGAACACCACAACCTGTAGAAGGAATATGTGACTGAACTTAACCAATTAAATACCATATCAGACAATAAACCGTTTAGCCAATGTGCCTTAATTATAATTAGACAACCAATCCCTTTATCTCTTTTTTCTTTATAAGGATTTTGCTTAGATGTACTAATACAATTAATAAGACAGAATTCTGGAAGCAACAGAGTAGCACAATAAGATGTAGAAATTGTTAATAAGGGTTCACCATCTTGGATCAGTTAAGGAGGAAAAAAAAATTAAAGGTTAAATGGGTCACTAGCTCAATTGAAGTTCAAGTTAAAGCAAAATAATTAGTAGTTGACTTCATATTAGATCATATTAGAAAATGACAACACAAATCAAGCAAAAGGAATATATCTATTAAAGGATGCTTCTCTTGAAATTCTCCAGGCTTTGCAACAATTGGGATGATCTCAATGATAAGAGAGGGAGGGTGATTTGAATATAAATTTAATAAAGTTATTAAAGATTTTATATCTATCCGTTTCAATTTGAAGCCGCATTCAGCAATTACAAATTGAAACAAGCC
Organism: Bursera palmeri; assembly: GCA_026225775.1. Taxonomy (NCBI): domain Eukaryota; kingdom Viridiplantae; phylum Streptophyta; class Magnoliopsida; order Sapindales; family Burseraceae; genus Bursera; species Bursera palmeri. The sequence goes on along the minus strand of JANKKB010029936.1, from coordinate 21,292 downwards.
TCACCTTTTGGGAAGCCTCTCTTTCGAAAAGATGCTTCAGAACAGAAAGAAGAACCACAAGCCGTGAACCACAAGGTACTGCATAAAATTCATTGAGATTTTTATCATTCTACCCAAGTTAAAGGTTCAGCTAAGAAAAACTTTCTATCAACATATACCTTTCACGTATCTCTGAATCAACTGAACAGGAAGTTTGTAGTCTCCAGTTGAAGAGCTCGACACTGCACTTGGATGTTCAGGTTCTTCATTCACGACGGAACCCAAAGATCTGTTCTGTTCAAGTGATGGATCATGTTGCACCCTCTTGTCATCCAGACCAATCATAACTGGATTTTCTAAACTAATTCTCGCTAGATTATTTACTTTTTCATTTAAGGTAGCTGATAATAGCAAATTCTGCCTCTTAAAGGTAGAGATTTCATCCCCCTTTCCAACAGCCCCATCTTTCCTAGAACCCAAAACATCTAGTATCTCTTCAATTTCCTTTCCAAATCCTAATTCCAAAATTCTGCCAAGAAGCACATCAAGTGTAAATGAAGATATAAACGACCTGAAACAGCTACCACAAAAAAGTTGTTAATACACTATAATTCAAGTTTAAGAGATAAAACTACACCTATCCGCCTCATCAAAGATTATCCATCGCAAACTTGTATGTAAGAAAGATGATGTATTCTTCAAGTGATCCAAAAGGCGTCCAGGTGTTGCAACAAGAATAGATATGCCTGAAAACCATTTAACAATACAAAATGAATTTCCCAACCGCCTAAAGTTAAAGCTTCAAAAATTACCGGCCATCATTCCGAAGATACAAAAGTTGCCAATAAAAAAAGGGACTAACATAAGCAAAATTTAGAAATTGTATTACCTTTGCGCAACCTGGCTTTCTCTTTTGACCTGTTCTCACCACCCATTACATAACCGGGCACAATCCAATGAAAACGATGCAGTAACTTGTGCAAAATCTCATAGACTTGCATGCATAATTCGCGTGTAGGCACAAGAACCAATGCTACCAACCAACCCAAAAAAACATAAACATTATAAACTATAAAAGAAAAAAAGCTTTAAAAAACTCAATTGTTTTGTATTCCTCACCAAAAGTTCCATGAGAGCGATCGATACGAGGAGTGTAATTATGCAAGTGATGAATAATGGGAGCTAAATAAGCTACCGTTTTCCCAGTTCCAGTTGCCGCATTAACAAGTCTACATTAACAGAAGGATAAAGAATTCATGACCAACGAAAAAAAAATGGTTTTTTTTTTTTAAAAGAAAAAAGAAAAAAAAGGGAAAGCTTAGGATGATACACGTGTCGGCCAGAGAGAATGACAGGAATGGCTTGAGCCTGTACGAGAGTAGGAGCCTCGAATCCCAATCTTTCTGCAAGCATAGCAAATTGTTATTGTCGTATCATCATACTAACGTTAAATAAACCAACAACAAACCAAAAAAAAGAAAACCTTGAAGCTGGTTGCATAATGTGGAGTGAAGGCCGAGGGTGGAGAAGGAACATGAGGCGAATATTTCGCTTTCTGTTTCTTTCTTCTTGTTAGTCATCCTTCTCTTCTCAGTGTTTTTTTCATTTAGATTAGGGTTTTTGACTGGCTATACTAGGGTTCATCTCAAAATTTATCAAAACGACGCCATTTGAGATGAAATCTTTTGAAAAAATAATCCAACCAAAATAGTAGCCCACCGAATACACTCTAAAATACTAATTAACATTATTGTGTATGATATTAAAATATTTCCTTAAATTAATAAACTTGACAATTTATTTGTCAAATTATTAATATTTGACAACTGAATTAAATTTAAAAGACTAATTTTATATGGTATAAAATCTCCAACTTTTCTATTCAATTTCAAAAATTTTAACCAACTTTTCAACATTTTTCATAGCAATAATAATAATAATATAAATTAATTAGTTATATGTTTTAATGTAATAATACGTCAATCTCTTGCTTTTAAATTTTTTTGATATTTTTAATGTGTTATTATATTAAACTTATTTATATGATTTTTTGTTAAATTTGTTTGTCTCTTAATTATGACAATACTTTCTTTTTTCATAATTTGTTATAAAAAAAGTCATAACACTCTTATTGCATCCTTTATTAATATTACATTTATAAATACAATGACAACATTTCTTTTAATCGAAATATTTTAAATATAATAATAATAAGGCTGATTTCTTTTCGATACGCTTTTAATCCATTCAACTACTTTTTCTGATAATTTTCCCCCATTCAGTGCAAAGAAGAGGCGTGAAAATTGTTTCTTTGGGAGGGGACTCCTGAACACCTGCAGCTATTTATACTCTTCACTTCAATTCCAATACAGGAGAATAATGGGCAATTACTCTCTTTTGTCCTCTTCAGGATCTCTCCTAGTCCAAACACATGGGGTTCTGCTGCAGTTGACACCTTCCTCTTCTTTCTTTCTACCTTGTTTGCTAAATCTCCACCCACCCTAACACTATTGCCAGTAAGTTGGATGCCCTCCTCTTCAAGCTCATCCCGTGTCCTCTGAATATGCATATCTGCTCAACCGCAAACCATATCAACTACCATTTGTATGAAAAATAAAACAAAAAATAAACTAAAATGACAAAAAACTCTATTGCAGGCTCTGCTTTTAAATCCCTAAAACTATATGTTCAGAAAATTACTATAACCTTCAGAATCAGTAGCATCATTTCAGGGATGAAACTTAAAGAAGGTACTTAGAGAAGATTCTCAACCAAGAGAACTTCCATCACTTATTAAATCCAAGCAACACTGTATAGAGGAGAATGGCTAAAAGATTTCATGTAGCCAACCCCAACTACTTTGGATCAAGATTAGTTTGAGCTAAGTTGAGTTGATAGGAACATCAAACTTCTATTTACCACGTTTCCTAGTTACCAGATACAAGCTTATCAAATTCCAGTCTACCCAGAAGGAGAAAACGAATAGAGAGAGGATGAGTTCAAAAGATTACTTAGTTGGGTTAGTGACGGGGCCCAGAGAATGCATATCACCACCAAGAGTGTAGAAGCAAGCAAAGTCCAGAAAGCTGGAATTATGCAAGCTGTCCGCCATATTTCACTCAATGGATCAGCTGCATTAGAGTATAACTGATCAAAGACAAATCAGGCTTTATTATAGAAATATAATATAACTTAAGTATATTGCAAGCCAGCTTTGATTAAAGAACATATAATAAAATAATTTAGAACAAGGAGCTTTTCTGTGCTCACTGAGAAACCATATGCAATTTGATTACTATTATGAAATTGTTGAGTTCTAGCAAGAGAGTAAAGTCTTTAAAAAATATAATGCAAAAGTACAAAATTCAAGGAGAATAAAATGAAACAACCTCATAACCAATCCATGCAACAGAAAGCAGCACTGATACAGCAAGGGAGTTTGTGAACTTCCTGTACAGTGCAAATTAGGCCATGGTCTTTCTAATCTGTCAACATAACAGAGGAAATGATAGAATCGTGTAATAAGGTATACCAACAGAGCATATCATGTGCGGGGGATGTGTGGGTTTGTATCTGTGTATGATTCAGAAATGCAAGCAAATAGATCATTTTGTATATCTGATGGGTTAAAAGAACCAATAAAATATTATATGACAGAGACCATCTAGAGTACATAGTTCTCTGGAACTACGGCAATCCATCCATACAAATTACAATTTCATTTGAAAGCAGTGATAAAGTGATATACATAATGCATTGAATTATTCACCACTCATTAAATTGAATGTTGCATTAAGGTTTATTGCACATGTCAAAGCTATATGTTATGACCTCTGATTATCTGAATTGCACCTATAGCAAGCCGAATGGTAAAATAATTTAGACAGCTGACAAGGCCGCCTTAAAATTAACTTGAAATAAAGTACACATCAACAGAGACTAGCTTACCATGTCTAATGATTTATCTTAACTGCTGGAAACCACCAGAATCAGAATCCATTCAGAATACACTGTGATACCATGCAAACTACGGGCATTTTAGTGTGGGTACCCGAAGCTTCTCCAGAGTCCGGGACAAAGAAGAAAAGATCCACAAAATAAAGCATGCATCCAACAGGTAGCACCAAAATGAGCCTTGCGTTTCCAGAAAAGTCATTGATATTCCCCAAATGTTCCACAAGCCCAAGTGCTTTTGAAAAAACAAAATAAGTCACACCCAGAAGGATTACTTTTGCAGTTATGCCACCAAGTGTAGGCCGCACAACACCATAGCCCATAGAAACCACTAAAAGAAGCAAACGGGAGACAGTCTTCTTAACAGCACTGAAGGAATCAGCCCAAAGGTTGATTCCCATTGGCCTGCTTCCAGTTGAATTAAAATTTGTATACTCAAAAAACCAGAGAGCCATTTCACACATTCCCAGACCAATCACAGCAGTGACGTGATAGTGCAACTGTATTATATCCTTCCAGTATTGTACAAAACGGACAAACCAGATAAGACCAAGTACAAGATAGGCCAAAGACATTAAACCAGAAAATGTCATCAATGGTGCCGTCTTTCCTGGAAGATAACCTTCTGGGTTCCTCCAAACTGTCCTTCCACTAATTACTAAACGCTTGAGTTCTGGATCACAAAACATAAAATACAGATGGTACATTCCAGTAGTATTGATCTCAATTGTTTCATGTTGCATATTAGCCTCTTCATTTTCCCCTTCAAAGAAGGCCTGAACTCGTGTTGGCCCATTAAGGTTAGACGGGTCTTGGTGGATGATCACCTCTCCCACCTTGCAGGACCCATCCTTCGCAAGATCTCTAGCGCAGCATATTGCATCTGAATTCAAAATGGAGCCCCCAATTCTGTCCCTGTCTTTGACCTCAACTACTACAGCTGCAACCAATCCTGTTTTTGGCTGCATCTCATTCTTATTTTCAGCGGACTCTTTCAATCTCCGAAAAGTGATTGACTCAAACCTGAAAATGCATATGGCATAATAATTATAGATGCTACTAATTGTTCATAATATGTCTACCGGAAGAAGCATAAACCTAAATGTTGGATATTTTTCACTATATTTTCCTGGGAAGAGAAGTTGGGGAGGAATAGGATAAAGAGTTGATGTTTTACAAGAGGTTTTGAGGAAAACAAATGTTGAAATTCAAATAAGAGATGAATAGTAAGGTGAAATTTTCAATATGCACAGATCAAATTAAAGATAATCTTCCTCCCCAATGCAGAATTGAGAAGTAGATCAAAGACATTGTTTGTTATGAATTTTACCTGATGAAGGACTTGCAGTTGAGGGGCTTGTCTAGTCCCTCATTAGAAGTGGGTTTGTTAGTGTCAATGCGAAGCTTGGAGGCGTAAAGGCCTTCGCTGCCGCCATGGAAGAAATAAGAATTGGAGCAATGAATGAAACCTTCGTTATGGTATTCATGGATCGAAGCATTCACTTGGTCTATTAACGCATTCTCTGCTCTCCTCTCCTCTCCTACTGACTCAGGCGTCATGCCCAAATAGAAGTTTATTTATTTATTTGCTTGTACGTGGCTATTTTATTACGTTATTCATTGTCAATTTTTTCAAATGGAATGTCAGATAAAGTTCTAAGTAATTACGTCAGAGTCTCTCATTAGTCTTCATTAATAGAATCTTTACTACAATTAAGGCAATGTTTTGATTTCAAAAAGAGCCCTCCGGAAGAGAGCGCAAATACGATCAAATTCCATTGCCATTCGGCAAAAGTTTGCACCCTAGTATTTTGTTTACAAACACTTCATATATAAATTCATTTGTTCATCACCGTTACAGCTGAAGCTAGTTTTGCTGCGTTATATCTAACACTTGCAGACAAAACATCAACATTTGAATTTGATGGAAAAGACAAAAGAATGATATTACAAATCAAATAATATGACAGCTACTGTAGTCAATACAATCAACTCATGGTATCCTGGATTCACTGTATTTAAATTAAAGATCCAGTCACCAGAAAATACTAAAATTTACAAAACATTTTATCTTTCCTCCCTTCTGCCACCGTAATTTACATCCCAGATGAGGATGTCCGGTTTATCCTTTGCGCACCCAGTTTTTGAGCAGCCGGTTTAACTACTCTACCCCTGCCTGCTGCTAAGGGCTTGGCCCTGGTAGTAGGTGGAGGAGCAGCAATGGCAGCCCAGGGGTCATCATCATCAAGTGTTCCTGATGTTTTTACATTCAAAGGTTTTGACGACGTTTTTGGAGCAGGTGCTGCTATGGAACCCCACAAATCATCATCTTCACTTTTGGCTGCCTTCACTGAACTCTTTGGTCGCAAACTTGTAGCTGAGTAAAGTTGAAAAAAAAAAAACAAGTGTTCCTTAAATTTCTGTTTGTTCATTGAATGAAATCACACATGTACAGAAGACAAGATGAAAATATGTGCAACAGCCATTGAAATTCTTGCGAAAATTTAACTTTGGTTTTAGGTGGCATATTTCACATGTCAGAAGGCAGAAGTACACATACACACAACACATCAAATCTGTCCACTGTAAATGCAAACATTCATCAATTTTAAATCTAAGATTCTGAAACTGTATAATCAATTAAATCAACATCATTTTACAGAAGCAAAATCAATCTTGTTACGATTTAAACAACCAAGTAAAACTAATAAACTTGGCCAAAATTTTAATTGATTTTCAGTTACACGTACGACAAGTTGGACACCAGACCTTAAAGTATCTTCACTGAATACAAGGTCGTTGAAAGCATCAATCAGCTTAGCTTTGCAGATTCTGATGCCACTAAACTTGGGACATATCACAAACCCAAATGACAATGGATGTACATGTGTTTATGTGTATTTACTGTGTAAGTATGTACACTATGTATTTAACCAAGTTCAAATCCATTTAAGGGCATAGAAATACACACATGTACTGCTTCTTTACAGCATTTACTAATTGCATTTTATTTTTTATTTTTTATTTTTAAATTATAAAGCAAGAGAACATATATTTATATACTGATTGGATAGTTGGGGAAACTTTTCCAGTTCAACAACTTAGAATTATAAAAATATTACCTGCTGGTTTTGACTGCAAAACAGGCTGTGAGACTGGCCGCTTTTGAGCTGCTTGGATGTTGGAAAGAGCAGCAGACGGCTTAGGATCTTCAAGGGGTTCAATATCATCCCACCCATCTTTGTCACTGTCATGTTCTTCATGAATTCCATTTTCAATTTCTCCCCAGCCCTCTGTTGAAGTAGGGGACACAGGTACTGGTTGATCGGCAAAGCCTGTGCTTGAACTTAAATCACAAACTGATGTTGTACTTGGAGTTGGAGTTTCCACTACTTAAATTGCCACAGAAAACTGACATCAGAGATCAAACAGAAGAAAGTATCCACAAAGATAAAACAGAGGTAATATTCAGGGAAAGCATACAGGACAGTAGTTAACTGCATCAAGTCATCAACCGAAATGCAAGCATACATAACATGCACACATGCCTATAGACTATAGGATAATGTAATCCTTCACACTTACATACATATGGGAGCAATTTTGCCCATAGATATGCCATACTAATAGTTAAACAAGACATCCTTAAATGTGATTTGATCATTCTAGGTAAGTCCTTAAATGGTTAATTGCCAAGGAATTTTTTCATGAACTAACACGTTTGGAACCACCAATCAGTAATCAAGATACATACCTGAGCTCGCATTGGAGGTTGTTGATGTTAGAGGTGCAGCTGAATTTGCAGAAGTAAGGGTTCCTTGGTCAGAAGGTTTACCTTTAAGTGTCAAGGAGCTCATGGCCCATCTGCATGGTAATTGTAACTGTGTCAATGCCAAATTCCAGGATAAAACAGATGAAGTCAGTTTCCAATTGCCAAATTGACAACATATGTTAACAACCCGGTTAAAGAATAAAGTATCCGTAAGGCATCTAAATCAGAAATTCAAAACACTGGAACAGGCACACATCTGTGACAAATAAGAAGGCTTTTAGCTGTCCCATGGCCACTGCATCAATGTAGTAATGTTAGTTAGAAAGATACAAGATCATCTGAATGGGAAATTTTTTCATGCAAAATTGCATATAATTGATACCATCATTTTTTTTTTCTAGAAAGAACTAAAAACAATATGATTTTATTCAACTTCAAGGCATCCTCTTTCCAACCAGTGTTGACACCAAAAAGGTATCATTTCCAATCTGATGAAAATATAACATACAATACAAGGTTTCAAAGCAAATTTGACCCAAGTCCCAAAAAGAATCATAGTTCAAAATAGGCAGAAGAAAGATGGACATTCACACTGAGGCTAAAATAACAAAATTCCACTTACACAATGAAAATATTTAAATCACTTACCCAAGTAAACCAGCATTTCCTGGAATTGACGAGATTCCAGCACCTGCAGCGCCAGTAGTATCTCCTGTATTTGTCTACATTGAACACATAGAAAAGATTAAATAATGCAAATAATGAGGTAATCAAACATCATATCATAGTAATCTCTTCAGACTTTCTATCCATGAACATTTTAGCCATTTGAGACAAAAAGAATAATAAGATTGCGTCACTGCAACTACTTCACTTTTAAGTCTGAATCAGAACATCAATAACTTGACATATAACCAACAATGTCAAGGTGCGACAAGAGGGAGGAAGAAACAAAAAGGCAGCAAATTAAGGCATTAATAGCCTAATTATGAATAATTTCACTAACTTATTTGTAATTTATGTGGAAGCTTAATGTAGGCCAATATATCATTCTTTGAAAAAACTATAAAGCAATCTCCCAGTAACAGTAAAAATATTCTGGAATAAATTAAAATTTAAAAAACTGCTATAGGATATACGCATACACAGCAATGAACATAAGTGCAGAGCACCAAGATGCATTAGCTTTGTTCTCATATAGAGCTGTTCTTCAAGCGAAGTTGTCCTGGAGTACTACAGAGGATGTAGAAGTGGGTGCTCCAATTAGGTGCCATATGGGTAAAAAACAGTAGGAAAGAAGTGAATCCATCAAGATCATAAGAGGTTGTGCCCAATATTTTACTTTAAAACTTACAACTGCTAAACCAAACATCATGAACATAATGTATTATTAGAACTCTTAATTGCTTGACATGTATAAATATACTCTTCATAGGTCTGCATCTACATGCAGTACCTAAGGCAAAAGTGGGAGGAAAAAAGAGAGATGAAAAATTTGAAGAAAAAAGCAAAAATAGCCAAGTTGCGGGGCTGTTTTGAGTTTTTGCCAAACCCTTTGTTTTTGTTCTAGCCAAGCGTCAAGTTGTCGAATAAGGTGTCAAGCGATTAACATTTATTTGCCTGTCTAGTAAGCTCATCAAGCGTCAAGCATGATGTCGAGTTCTTGAGCAAAACCTACTCGACATTTGGCTAGGACATTAAAAATTAGGGTTTGGCTAGCCAATAAAATGATTAGAGTTAACTAAAACTCAAAACACCCCCCTAACTTGGTTATTTTTTGTAATTTCTCAAATTAAAACCCACCTTCTCATGGTATTGCTTCACAATCTGCAAAAATTGATCAACTGCTTGAAATGCCTTTGATCTGACATCACTGTTTAAAAGAAAAGGAGTGACCTTGTTCATTTTCAATGAGTAAGAACATTAAGGGAAAAAATAAAATACCATCCAAAGAAATATAACCTATCAGGATCAATTGTAAGTACAACCACATTCGGAAGAATCCGGGTTGCGACCTCGTTGACATCATAATAAGAACTGGTGGCACATAAAGCCATAACTCCTGCCAGAGAAAGTTTATTAAGGGTCATTATACTTCAGGTATGGGATCTAAAAGAGTAGCAACTCAGAAGACAACAACAAACACAATGAATTGATTGGAATGTTTAAGAGATACAACAGTAAAACAGTTTTCAGTTCTGATACCAGCTCCTCGGGCAGGAGAGAACGTATCCCGTAATGCACGGACTGTAAAAGCATTAATCAAAACTCTCTTCCTTGTCTGCATTGCGCATCAAAGCACGTAAGACACTAATTTTAAACAAGAACACATATAATCAACCTCTATTTACAAACCTAGAGACAACTAATATAATGATGATCAATAAAATGAACCTTACAACTAGAGATTTACCGTTTCCTAAAAAAATTATTTAAATTAAAAGACGCTTAAAGAGAGAGAAAGACACACACACACACACACACACAGAGAGAGAGAGAGAAGCAACTTTCTAATACTTACTCCTTCATTTAGGTAGTTCGCAATATTCCCAAGTAATATGGTAGTATTTGTTCGAATTGCAGGCTCTTCATCAACCTGCAACCTTAACAGAAATTAGCAACACAAACAGGACAGAACGAAGCAAAATTTTATTTTATGAAAGGAAAAGAAATCCTCAACTACATCAGAAAATAATTAAAGAACCAACAAAATTAAAACCTAACAATATCAAATTCGTAATAAAAAAAATAAATCTGCATAAAATTCAGTTCCACTGCAAACAAATCACGCACCTGTAGCTTTGAAAGATACTTCAACAAAGACCCCGATATAGTGCGTTGAGAAAGCTGCATTGAAATCATAGGTAACAACATTGTGAAAGGCCTATATAAACTCCAATCTGTTTTCCACAAAAAGCTAAAGGTCAAACATTCATAAGAGACAAGATCCATGGCTCACAATGTAACATGAGACGGGTACACGTGTAATCTATCATAACTAATGTCAGGTTATAATTTTGATACAGCAAGAAATTTCTTTGATAAGAAACCATGAAATGAACTTAACAAAACCAAGACTCCCATTTATGCATCTTACGTCCAATCATTTGAGGTTATCTTTTGTCATTCTCTGCTTAGGGCCATTTAACCACATATTCCATAAATCACCTTATCCTTCATCTATTCTTTAAAATGCCTTTGGCATCCTGCTTTGAAGGACAAAACTATATTAGAATCTCATCTTGTTTTGGCTCCAAAAGCACCACATTGGGCATAGATTTTATTTTGATTATTGTAACTCTTTACATATTCCCAGGCCACTCCATAAAGCATAACAAGTATTATTTTCATGTACTAAAATTATTAAGTTAATTTTGTAAATTATGAAGGATTACTAAATTTTCAGTCACAAGATGCTTATATCGACACATAGCTCAGAGCAGTTCTCTTCTTACAAAGGCATGGATTGAAATACAAGAATTATTCCAAAAGTGAACATGCAAGGAATATAATAATCAGTCTTTAAATTTGATTTTCAGGAATAGTAGTAAATTTTGACTGGCCAGCAAGTTGAAATTCTTCTTAAAATTTCAACATAGCTTTTCCAATCCAGCTTAGTACTTGCGTCAAGAATGTTACTGAAGAAACATCATAAAAATTTAAAAATTAAGAAATATATATATATATATATATATACTGCTGCCGAAAAACCGATTTAAAAATAAAACATACCTTAGGAGCCAGAACAAGCATGGATTTAAGAGTCAATTCACGAAGAAAAGCTGATGTGTCGGAAAACCCCGTAGCAACATGAGGGTACACCTAGTTGAAGCATTACAAAATGAAGGGAAAAAATTTATATAGACTTCCAAACACACAAAAGTACAATCTAGAATTTGAAAGAATCACAACAACTTATGATTAGCTGCATACTTGCTCATCAACAACTTGTGCAGATAATGACTCTCCATATTGATCAATATGTTGCAAAAGACCAACTCGAATTGCTCGGTCATTGGAAGCATATAGTTTCACAATGGTTGGCAATACCTGCAAATTACATCAACAAACTTACCACTATCAAGTACTAAAAAATTACAAAAATATCCACGTGCTTATTGACAGATTGAATCAGGGAAACAAATAAGTACACCAAAATATACACGTGAAAGTAAGACACCATAAAACTACTTAAGATTTACGACCTTGATAGTGAATTCTTCGGTTGAAAGCCAAGAACCCATCTTCAACAATGTATTCAATGCAGGAGCAGCAGCTGAACCAAATTCAAGGGCAGAAGCTAGTAAAGGAAGCAACTGCACAAAGCAGAATAAAAAACCATAAACCATAAATTGGCATAAAAGAGCATATGTTATGCATTAAGTAACATATCCTCTTAGAACATAAGAAGCCACACCTTTTTCAGCACAATTTGACGAGGGAGCTGCTCCGCTAAATTTGGAAGTTTGCGGAAGAAGGCATCTTTCTCAATGCTGTCTTTTAAATTTAGAATTTCCATAAAATGTATTGTGTCCACCAACTTATTTTGAAAATACTCTGTCCATACAGATGTTGTCACACATGAGGAAAGAATAACCAAAAAAGAAAATTTAAGAAACAAATGCAACTATGGCAAAGATAACCAATAGCAAGAATTATAGTGCAATAGAAGAGAGGCTTGCATCTGACTTTTCTCCTCCAAATAATGTGAAACACAAAAAGTTCGAATTTCAAGAAAGTGACTAGCCTCTCTTTTATCATTACAAACGGAGCTATATTTTACAAACACTTTCATTTAACTTTTAAGACCTTCATCTGATACTTTTTCCTCCTTCATTGAGTGGAAAGAAATTTAAAACTAGGCTCCAGCAAACACTTCAGAAGCAGGTTTCACATTCCTTTCCTATCTACAAATACTAGCATGAAAAGGTGACCAATTAACAGAAGAAAATGTTTAAAAAGTTGCAAGACTTAGTTGTTGCAGTATGTAGCAATTAGCCTCAGGCTCAAAATTGATATGTTATCAGTTCAGGTATTATATTCTAACAAAACCTTTTAAAGAATCATGCTTAACCTCAAATAAAGAGCTATATAGCTAAATACTCTAAATTGTACCATAAGAACAAGAACATCCAGTCACCTAAACAGAATCATAACGATCTAGATTTCAAAACACATGCAGAAAAATCCACATCAAACCACTCAATATACCAGAAGAATCTGTAACAGACTATCTAATGAAGATAACCCCTTTGTAAAGCAAACAACAAGTACTAGTCTTAGTAACGTAAAGCAAACAACAAGTACTCGTCTTAGTAACATAACAGTATCCAAAGAAATATACTAAAAATAACTCAAAAGTTAAAAGGAAACTCACCACTATTTTCTATAAGCTTAGATGAATTCAACCTGCGCGAAGGCATGGAACTCAAAAGCCGCTGATAATCTGGAAGCAGAGACTGTAAGACAAAAAAAAAAAAGGCAGATGCAAATGAAAATGAATTTTCAAGAAATAAGAATTTAAACAATCTACAAGAACACACATATAAACACAGATAAATGTTCTTATGAAGAATCAGTTGCATGTCACAAAACAAGGTCAGCCATTTAAAATATACTTAAAATGAGTGAAATTACTTTAGTGAGCCAACAGAGAAAAAAGAAACAGAATCCAGGAGCAGATATCAGTAGTCATGGAGTCATCCCAAACAATAGAAGGCAAACCTTTGGAATGGAGGCAGTATTGCGCAGCTCCTCTGTTTTGCTCAACTTCATACCAGAGAAGAGTTCATAAATAAGACAGCCTATCAACCAAAACAAGCAAATCAGATCACATATGAAAAGAGTAAATACAACAAAAAGAATATCATAATTGAGCAAAACTGGAAACATAACAAAATGAGTACGAAACTACAGTGTTTGCAGTAAACGACTAGAAAAAGATATTTTCATTGAACATTCATCTGCTTAATAGAAGAAAACTCCTTTTGCAAAACAGATGGGTGTTAGCTAGTTCAACTTTAAATGTTATAGCCTTCTCAAGAAAACTAAAGCAAAGAAATATATTCAAGTGAAAACATGATATCATCTAATGTCAACCCCCAAGACTAAAAAATGATAAAACATAGGAGTAAACAACAGTGATGTAAACATTGATACAGGGGCAATATATAACAGACTCACCCAAGCCCCAAGAATCAGTAGCCCATGGGGGAGATTTTCTAATTGCAGCCCAATCAGACTTTGCGAACTCCATAGATTTGTACTGAGCTCCAACAAGCCATGCATATTGCTGAAGGCAAAGAGAGAGAAAAAAAAAAAAACCCAACCTTAAATACAAAGCCAGTCTTGATAAGAAGCCTCGGCAAACTTCAAAGACCCAGAAATAATCACAACCGCAAGACTTAAGTCTATCAGTCAGTACAATACGCCAAAGGACGGTTGATCTATCTAAAGAGAAGAATCAGAAATAATCAAGTGAAATATTTCATCCAAATTTCTACCGGCTACACAAAGTATAGCAGGAAAAACGAATCTGGAAATTAATAAATACAAAAAGTTTACATGGTAAAACTAATCACTGTTATAAATCAATTGGAGCAGACTAGAGATATTTTATATGTTGTTTTCCCATGCCCTGTTGAAGACCTCTTTATCCAACTTATATATGCTACTTGAGTTTGAAGTTGCAATATATGTCATTCAGATATTTATTGGGGGAAAAGAATGCATTTGCTAGTGATTTGTCAAACCAAACAGAAAGATTACCAGCATTGGGCCGGTGGCAGCTTCATTGTTCCCATCAAACTCAGATAAAACATCAAAAGCATGCAGCTTCCAATCCAATGTTTGTGTCACAACAACACTGGCCAGGCAAACATTCCCATGAACCTGTAGAACCAAAGGGTATTCAAAAAGTGACATTTGCAGATTATTTAGAGAGAAAAGAGTATCAGAAACTAGATTACAAACTAAACTGTCTCAGTTAAAAAATTTCCACAAGTTTTACTCAGACCGACTAAGAAAATGTGAAGAACAATCATTAAAATAATCAAAAGTAGTGCCAACTTCATTTTTTTATTCACAGTTATAAAAATTTAATAAATAATGCACTAAAAAAGGATTAAAACAAAAATCTAGCAGCTGTGTATAATGCATCAAGCACGTATTCTGGAAGTGCAAAATACTTGAAGAGTATCTGAATTTGCAATAAAGTTGTCAGTAGGCTTAAGGTTTTGAAGCCAATCCAACTTAATGATTAGGTTTCTAGCATTGAGGGCAGCAGCTAAAAAAGGTAGCATGTGATGCCCATATCATTACTTGAGCAACACAGAGACGGCCAAAGATACCGCAGAGCAGATTCCACTAATAATACATAAGATGCACATGAACCATAAAACAATTTCACTCCTAAGTTGAATTAGAAGAAGATTCAGTTAAAACATAAAATAAATCAGCAAATGAATTTCAGTTGACCACACTTACAAGTTTACAATCATTATTGAGGAAGCTCACAGCTTTAGCTATCTGGTGGAGCCCCCATGCATAATACTCATCCCTGCAATGCGTATCCACTGAGTCACTAACTAAAATAGACGGCTGCTCTAGTAGTAAGTTAAGCAAAGGCAAGATCATGGTAGATATATAAATAAACGCTAAGAGATGCTAAGGGAGTGAACAACCTATGTGAGCCTTCGAGACCTAATTCCTTAATCTTTTCGGAAAGCGGAATTACAGGCTCGGTAACAATATAAATAGTAATCTTGGAGGAAGGACCATCAGAATTTTCAACCTCAGCACTATGAAGAAAGGATAAAATATTTGGATGGCGAACCTGAAGCGAATGGAAGTGAAGTCAACTGATGAATTAATAATAAACAACGGAAAATAAATGGAGTTGCATACAGTGCGGAGACGCTTGACGCCGTTACGAGCAGCGGCTAAGTGACCGTCCTGTGCGTTGGTTCCGGAGATGGAAAAAATAGAGACTGGAGATCCATCATCCTGTAAATGATAGGACTGGTATTGGTATTGATGATGAATAAATAATAGTGATGAAGTGAAATAAATACCTTGGAGGTGCCACGAAAATGTGACCATGAACCCCAAGCAGAAGAGTAGGGGTCTCCGATGTTATAAGGTAAATCTTTGACGCCGGCACCAGATCCGCCGACCACCACTTTCAGAAATTTAAACATGATTATTTACAATTTACGGTCGATCTTCTGCAGAGACGTGAGATCTGCAATCTGCAATATGCAACCTGAAAGGCAAGGCAACAGAAGACCCAAATTGAAATTCGGAATATTATATATATGGGAGTGGGTCGGGTTTCTTTCGGTGCGAGCCCAGCCCAATTGGCTGTGCAGTGCTTGCGCTGTGTTTTTTTTTTTCTTTTTCCTTTATTTTTTATGATACATTTGATAAGGGTGAAGGCACTGTAATTAAATTTTTTAACTTAATTTTATATATTAATTATTCATCATTCATCTATATTTAATCTAATAATTAAAAAAAAATTAAAAAATATAATAATATAATCACTCACACTTAATTATCTCAAATATTTATCTCTCTTTTTATATAAATAGAATCAAACGTAATTTCTTTTTCTTCTTCAACGTTTCTTCTTTAAGGTCATACTTTTTTTCTATTGTGAATTTTTCTCTCTAATTTATGTATAATTATTTTTATTAAACCCTTTTTTTATGTTAAACTCAAATTAAACTCTGGTCGTATACTTCTCTCTTTAAACTCATAATCAATTTTGTAATTTTTTTAATAAATTTATGTATTCTCTGTCACAAGTCGAATCACATTTTTTCAATTCATAAAAATAAGGCACCAAGCGAAAGCGAAGCAAGCCACGGATAACGAAAAGGAATTTTTGTTTTACACTTATTTGGAGAGTTTCGCTCCATGGGCCGACACTTCATTAAGAGTATGAAATTTGCGCCGCCGTTGAAGGAAACACTGAAAACAGCGACAGATGATTAAAAAGATCATCCCCTCAAAGTTTTCAATTTGTCATTCTCGGATAATTGGATTTCTTTATTCTGAAAGTAATAAGTTGTAATTTTCCTTCTTTATTTGAAAAAAAATTACATCCGCGCGATAACTTGCCGATAGTTTTGTTAAGTAGGACAAAGAAATTGAAAGAGAGTTTACTTTAAGTTTGGCATGAAAAATGATTTAATATTAATAATTCTGTGTAAATAAGTGAGAAAAATTCACAATATGCAGAAGGGTAATAGATGGTAGGCGAAAAATTCACAATAGATAAAGGGGTAATAGTGGTAGGCGAAGAAGAAGGAGAAGTTACATTTGATTCTATTTAAGTAGAAAAATAATTAAATGTTTATTGAATGCGAGTTATTATAATATTATATTTTTTAAATTTCTTTTTAACTATTATATTAAATATCGATAAAGGGTGGATAATAAGTGTATAAAATTAAGTAAAAAAATTAAGTCACAATAACCTGATCTATTTAATAATATTAAGAAAAATTTATTAGTCTTTGTTAAAAAATTTGTCAAATAATACTAAACGATTGCTCATAAAATATCAAGTTGGCACATTGATTATGAACTGAATGATCTCGTAACATTCTAAACCTAGATCATATCCCATTTTAAGGATTAAACAACCAATACTCAAGACATACTACAACACTAGATGGTGAAGTCCAACATTAACATATTAATAGTGCAAGATAAATGTTTAGGTTTGACATTGTATCTATTGTCGCACAATGTTTTTGTTATTTTCCTATAAATAAGAGGAACTCTAGCTTTATTTTCATATGTAGAGAAGGTAAGTATAGAAGTGAACTACGATTCAAGGGTGTTCACTAATCTATCGAAATCGATCTTTATCTCAATAGGTTGATATCTCATTCAAGCTACTCATTGTCTTTAGTTACTTGATTTGGAAGGTGGATAAATTAGATCACACACACACATATTTATCGAGGTGCGCTCTCTTCTTGGTAAGATAACACATAATTATAGAATTTGGCGTATGATGATTATAGATATTGAGAGTTTGGTTGAATAGCGAGAGTGTTTTAGTATTTTTTAAGAAAACCATAAAATATCATCTACATCTACAGGGGTATGAAAGTAAGTGAAGGATTTTGATTTTTTCCAATAGGAAAAGGAAAATGGATTTTGATTAAAAAAAAGTGAAAAAGGTGGGAAAGAAGGAATCATATAGTGTGGGAATGGGGTTTGAAGATGACGGACGGGGAATAGTAGTGTGCAACTCTTTTGTTAGTTGAGACTTGAGCTGAGCTGAGGGGCGGAAGCCACAACTGTTGGAGTGGGTTCAAAGTATAAAGTCCAGTTAAGTTAGAATCTTGTAGTCAAACGGAGTGTCTGTCTGGTTGCATGGTCTTCATCTTATTTTATTTCCTATGAAATTTTGTCTAAAAGTTTTATAATCCTGTCTGTAATTAATATGGGTTTTGATTAATTATTGCATAAATGACATGGAAATGGGGATGGGACCCATGGCATGGAATCTTGACCTTTTATTAGATTACACATGCGTTTTGTCTGTGAAACTGATTACTGACCCATGTCGTGGGGCGAAGGGCTGAACCCCCACTTCCAAGTCCCAACTCCCAAATGATTAATAATTAATTAATTAACTATTTTTGGTTTAAATAAACTTTTTTGAACGGAAGGGAGGGTCGAAGAAAGATTTTCACGTTGTTGGTGGTGGTACGTAGTGAGTCTTGAGTCATAGGTTCAAAGCATAGAAAATTCTCTTCAAGGTCCAAATGGTGGTTTCAATGGGGCAAAGTCTTCCTCTAGACTCAGATCCGGAGACCATGACTTAGTCGTATTTCTTTTTAATCTTCTGCACCGTGTAGAAGAAACATCTCAACTTTGAATATATAATTCTTCCTTCCTTCCACTACATCTACATATACATATTTTATTTACCAAATTAAATCTTGAAATCAATCAGCACCATCGTAGAAGCATACACTAATACTGTTAACTCCTTTCAGATTTCTTCATATATATCATTCTCCAAACCCAACAAAAAATATCCAACATAAACTCTCCATGGACGACCTCGTTTCTTTAATCCTCCACGGTTGCAGGTTGGCCAAAGACCTTGAATCTAACCTACCAAACCTTGCAAACCAACCCAACTTCCTTTCCAGGTCCTTTGAAGAGATCATTGACACCTTCCAGACTGCCAAGGAACGCTTGAATGCTCTACCTTCCTCTCCCACCTCTAATTTGTTCTTTCCCCAGCCCCAGCTATCATACCAGCCGCATTTACACCCAGTTGATCCAACTTTAAATTTGCAGGAATGGTTAAGGTCTAGTGTGACACAAGCCATGGAGGGCGTGATCCAAACGCAACTTTTTACCGATCACAAAAGCCCATTTACCATCAGACCTCATCATCATGATATGGAAGGTACTTCTGCAAGATCCAGGGTCACAGCAGCAGATGTTCAGGCAATGGATGTATCGGATTCTGCCGCCAGGGGTTCATCATCTTCACTCAGACACAGACGAAGGTATGTTTATATTCATGAAAACATTTCCCATATGCATGGTAGCTATCATATGTATTTTTATTTTTGCTTTTAATTTGATTGATTTCACAGTATAATGAAACTTAGATCATCGTTGTATATATAACATTAATTCCCAGGCCCAGCTGAAAACTTAATTTCTTTCTAGTTGAGTAACTGATTTAGTGTTTTACTCGGGATCACTTGGGTAGAAACCTAAAGCAATTTCATGTCATATGAAATTCTTTTGTCCCCAAGGCAGAAAAGCATTTCCATGCAATTTCTTAGAAAAGACCACTTAAATATTACCCGCTGTTTACGTTCCATATTATATTTTAATTAGTTGGCTTCTGGGGTGGGGTGGGCAGCATGCAACATGCTAACAAGTTTTAAGTAATATAATATAATATTTGATTCTTCAAATCTAGTGAGAATGCACGAACAATAAGGGTACCCGCGCCTCGTATCGGAAATACAGAAATCCCACCGGAGGATGGCTTCACTTGGAGAAAGTACGGCCAAAAAGAGATACTCAATTCAAAGTTCCCGAGGTACAACATTACTTTTAAGCCATAGTCATATATTCCTTTTTTAAAAAAAAAAAAAAAAAAAAAAAAAAACAAANCCATAGTAATATATTCCTTTTTTTAAAAAAAAAAAAAAAAAAAAAAAACCTAAGCATGATATTATTTGAAACATTCAAAGCATAGATTAATGAGTAGTTATACAGTTTACAGATGGAAAGTCTTTGATTGAAAACTTGGTCTTCTGTCAATTTTTCTTACTTCTCTTTTCAGAAGTTTGATCAAGTATACATATGTAGGCTAGAATTTGACTCAGTTGCATGCTGTTCCTAATCAAGATTGACTGCTTATTGGTAAAAGTAGTAGTTAGTAAGAGCCCGATAAAGACCCCTTTGGTCTTTTACTTGGCTAAGCGTGAAGATACTTTAATTAATTGATTTTAATTGAAAACTCAAATCAAATTAGTATTATTCATGAAATGAAGATTAGCTAATGAAATCTCCCTTTTGCAACTATATATATATATATATATATCTGTTGTGTATTCAGGAGTTACTACAGGTGCACACACCAAAAATTGTATAATTGCCCCGCCAAGAAGCAAGTTCAGCGGCTGGATGATGATCCCTACACATTTGAGGTAGCATACAATGGTGAGCACACGTGCCATATGTCGTCTACAGCACCGTCAGCAGCTGAGATGACCCAATCTACAACCATGCTTGAACCTTCAACAGCTAATCTTGGTAGGTGGCTCTCAATGGATGTGGGCGCTGCGGCTGGTGGAGCGAGTGGTAGCAGCAGTACTATGGTTGGGGGCTATAGAAGTAGTGGTGGTGGTGGTGATGCCAATACTGTTCGATGTGATCAGAAAGATGGCGATCAATACATGGTGGCAAGTATGGCTGATGCAATGTTTAACTCTGGTAGCAGCAGCAGCAATAGCATAGAGTTTCTCTTCCCTTCTATGGATGAAAAATGGAAGCCGGACCCAGAAGAGAAGAAAGATTGATCATCGAATATCAATCATTATCGGTCACATATGCAGCTTAATCTTGATAGATGATGTAGATCATGTCATAATTAAGTTGAGTTGTTTAATTAGTTAGGCATATATATAAATTTAAAAGATTTGGTAGGCTGCATCATCTATGATTTTGACTCTAGGATTATATATATTTTAGACAATATTTAATAAAACCAATGGACCATGTGGTTGAAACTTCATATATACCATATTTATATATCAGTTGATTCTTGTTAATTAATAAATAAATATTTTTTGAATTAATTCAGACTTTGAAATTGATAGATGTAGGATGCAGCTAGCAGGTAAGGTTAATTGGGATACAGAAATCTAGCTAGCTAATAGCAAATTAATTTAATTAAATGTATATATATCATCTGTAGTCCAATCATAGCTTGTCGTATTGACGTTACCTCTTTAATACGGTTCGCTGCGCTGCTGTTGGGACATATAATTCACTTTACCCTTTATATACTTTAAATATGGGGAAATG